>CABEEJ010008469.1:5523-23696 GCA_901482245.1 Timema douglasi
GGCCACACGCACAACATATTCTATCTAAGGTTCCAAAATCTGCTCGTTAGGGGCGCTTGGCGATGTTCACTTGCTTTCTTGTCTGACGAAGGGGGAGACCTCTTCGCACTGCCAGTGGTGAGCCTCAAACACTAGTTCAGTTGAATGTAGTGCGTGTCGTGGAGAGTGTCTCGTGTTTTGAAGTCCATTCCAAGCGAGTCAACAGGGACAGCATAGGTGAGCGTTACAATCATCCCATGTTTGTTGTAACAAGGTTAAATTTGTAAATACCAGCCTCAATAAATTATTACCAGGATTTCAGGATTTGGACCTCAACATTATAATTCTTGTTATTCCATGTTATTGCGAGCATAACACTTTTGACTCATCGACCACGGAAGCAAGTAAAACGACGCTAATGACAGCTTTCTCTAAGATAGAGACTTTTCAAAAATAATAAAATTATTATTTTTGATAAGTATAGTCTAAACAATTATTAAAATATACTAAAAATAAAAATCATTGCCAGTAATGAATACCCAACTCCAATTTCAAAACTAAACATTCTAAGCTTGTGACTAACTTTTAGAGAATAGAAAATATCTCTCTTGTCACCAATATTCTTTAATTTTTTTTTGTGTATAACCCGAACGGGTAGTAAGACGCGGTGCTAATAATAATTTTTATTTTTACCAAAATCAAATAAATTCGCACATGTTGGTAAGCAATTATCAAATATACCTTATTTTATTTCCTTGTTAATAAAGAAGGTTCACAGTGATATGGGAGCAATATCAAATGGGATAATGATATAATCATATTTGTGCTTCTTAAGGTGGGATAGAAGGGTTCGCGAGAAAGTACATTGCTTTTGCAATTTTTATATCAAAACTTTTTTGGCTAAAATATTGCTTCAGTACAAATATAGAGTTTAACTTTCTTCACATGTTGATATCAACAGTTGTTGAATATCCTTTATGAGCAAAGCGGCATTAGATGACAAACTTTTTAAATCAAGAGACAAAGTTGTCATTAAGTTCCAAGACACCCTTGGGATATATTCAAGAACCTTTGAGGTCAACATGGGAAGAAAATTAAATTTTATGCTCGTACTGGAGCATTAATTTATTTATTTTGGCTAAAAAAGTTTTGTCATAAAAACTACATACTGGGTTTTTATCGCATCCCCTTCCATCCCACCTAAAAAAAGCTGTTATGTTCATGTCATAAAGTAGAGTAAGTCACACATTGTCAGAATAACAAAATCAAATGTAGTAAAACGAAAAATATTTTTCTAACAGTATAAGAAAAAGTGTATATTAAATTAAGATTTGGATTGCATTAAAAATCGTTTAGCATGTGGCTTAGAATGTTAACTTTTTAATTTTAGAGTTTGTTGGATTTCTAGCCTTATTTAATTCATTTCTAAAACGTGACAGCTAAATAATAACCAACATCGATGGACACGTGGAATAAATGTAAAACTTGTCTAGTCCAGTTTGCCAATGACGAGAAGCTCTGGTTTAGAACCCGGGTAGGGCATACTGAGAGAAGGTTTTACTAAATGTGTTGCCCCTTTCCCTCCATAAGAAATAGGGTACCTTTCCTTTCCCATAAATTAAACATTTTCCCCCTTTCCTACCACACATTAAGAACAAATTCCCTGGATGGATAGAAATACATGGAGGGAGAAATAGTTAAATAACTCGCCAAATATTATATGTATCTAGTTGACATTTTAAATAAGAATTATTGCCATGATTAAAACAATCTATTGTATGTTACATTATTTAAATCACTTTTAAATTAAACCAAGTAATTCATGTTTTAAATGTGATAAAATATGTCAAATAAATGTGTAACAACAATCATAATTGAAGTGTATTAATCATAATTTGTGAATGTGTGGAATGCCAGGCCTCCACCATGGTTCGAATTCAAAGTTAAACTGTAGGTCCTCCATTTAATCTCACAATCACCCTACCATTACACATTAGCATAAGTGCGTATAACCCGAACGGGTAGTAAGACGCGGTGCTAATAATAATAATAATAATAATAACAATCATAATTTACAGTCGTTAATCTTTTACTCAATATAATTGTATTGCTAATTTTTTGATTAATATTATTTGCATTTGATGATGTAAAAAGAAATGTATTTGTAAAAATATTAAATAAGGATACCCTAAGAATGTAATCAAATATCAAGTTTCCACTTTTAATGGGTTTTTTGTTTAATATCCACAGGAGTTGGTGATCACGTGATCTAAGGTGTCAAGATATAAATAAATAGGCCTTGATTTTTTTTTAATACGCTTGATGTACAAACACTAAATATTCTTTAGATTTTTTTATCACCAAGTCTTACGACTGAACGGGTTATATGCCTATGTATTTAATTAAGCTAATGTATTAGCGATGTGAAAGGTTAAATGTATAGTAAGTTTGCCTTCGCTTGCGTGCTCCCCACTCAGTACTCCCCACCAGAATTCGAACCCCAATCTCCCCATCATCGGCAGTCTAGTTTATTGCAAGAGAGAGAAACCTTAAACCATGCGGGCACCAATGCCGGGTTTCCTTAGATAAGTATAAAATATGTCAACTTTAGAGGATATTTATGTTTCGGAGCTACCCACATAAGTGGTCAAGTGGTCTAAGGTTTTGAATATGTTATAGAAAATAAAATAAATATTCACAAGGTGTCACCCTCAGGTATCCTTATTTTGTAACGTTTCTTGGCCCTAAGTTAAGTCGTTAACACATAAATACAAATATTGTTTTATTTATATGATAATATTAGCTTTCATTTTAAATGAAAGATGATTTTGGCTAGCTTTTAAATGGAAGAAGTAATTTGTCATAATAGTTGCATATTTTAATGTAAAATCAAATTATTAAAGAAATATTTGTAGCTTATTTCATGTATTTTTATTTGCAAATTAATCCTTTTTTTATCTCAAAATAATATGAAATAAAGAAACAATTTATAAAAACAGCTGACTTTATGTCATCCTCTATAATTTATCTTAAGAATTTAAGTCGATGTTTTTCCTTGATGATCAAGATAGACAATAACCAATAAATACTCAATTATATTCAAAAAGGATAACAAATGTTCCTGTAGCTTAGGACGTCAATTTTGCAATAGGTGTAAAAGTTTTCAAATAAATCCTAAGATGATATTACACCCTCAGGTTCACCTTAATACGTAAAACTATGGCGAGTTTCAGCCCTCTAGTTTTCCTGGTTTAAGAGTCAGAGATTCTAAAATAAAACATACATTCAAATATCTATTTATTTATGATGGATTAAATTGCCAAGCCTTTATATTTAAAGAATGTATATTTATTTGTAAATTAATAATCTAGTGGCACTCTATTTATTTCATTGTGAATCAAACCTAAGAGGCAAAATGGAGTTAAGGGATGTTCTCCTTACACACACCTGTGGTTGGCACTCATGGTGATTACGTCAACGACAACCTGAAGATCAGCCAGATCTACAAAGAATCCCTAGCCACATAAAAAAAAGCGTGTCTATCCCCTCTACTCTTTTTTTTTTAACCGATAAAGATGGTCCAACAAAGTGACATTGACAAGCAATGTGTGGGATAGATAAAGATTCTCTCTCCACAAGGGGACCGGCGTTGTGTGTATATTGATGGTGGTTCGGGAAATGTTAGCGATGTACTTTCTCTTCCCTGCACCCCCTCCTTTCAATTCCCCTCGCCACCAACCCCCTTTCATCCACCCTTCCACCCTTCCATCGGTTCTATGTCTCTCCTACTGACTGCTTGCTACACGTATGTTGATTGATGGGTATGCCGACAGAATGGCGTTAACTACACACGTGTCCTTTCACAGTACGCACATGTACAGTACATACATACACGGTGAAAGGGGGAGGAGAGGGAGACTATTGTAGGCAAGATAAAAATGTAAACACGACTCTAAAAAAAAGGAGACAGAATTCTGCCAGTAAATTACGATATCCACACATGTCCATCAGTATTTTTTTTTAAAGTGGATGGTTAACGGTGGATGGGATGCACTTTAAATTCACTTTAGTGCAGGTTTTCTCAACTGGTGGTCCGCAGATCGGCACTGGTCCACGGGCTCGTTGCTGCCAAGCTGCATATAAATTAAAAATCTTTACGTGCATTGTTAACTTAGGAACACGTATGAAGATTACATATATTGTATTTTGATGAGAATCAATTTTATTTTTAAGTATTTTGTTTCGAACACTATAATGAAAGGAATAGGAAAAGGGTGAACTCTCTTAAACCCTCCATCTGGCAGGTTCCTGTACTATATAAGTTACTTAAATCTATATGGTACCTTCACTTTTCTGAAAATTATGTAGTGGATAAAGAAGGAGAAATTAAGAGAAACGTAACGCATTTACGTGAAGGGGGAGTAGAAAACTATTTAGTAAAGAACAAGCGTATAACAGTCGGCCGGTAATCGAAGCTTGACCTCCCCATAAATAGAAATACCTACTAGAAGATACTGACGTTTAATCCACGTTCACACCTATGAGTACTAGAACTGTATTTAAATGTTTTAAGTTAATTAATTACATCTGATAAATTAAGTCAAATATGAAAACTAAGCTTAACCCAAAATATTTAATAATTACTGATATGGGTGACCTGGCGGTCTAGGGGTAAGGTGTCAGACTTCTCTGCTGGCGGCCGGGGTTCAATCCTCGGTCCCGGCACAGATTTATCTGATTACCAAACCCTTCCTTCACCTCTGACAAGACATATTGTGAATGTGAGGAATGCCAGGCCTCCACCGTGGTTCGGATTCCACGTAAAACTGTAGGTCCTCCATTTCATCTCGCAATCACCCTACCGTTACACATTAGCGTAAGTGCGTATAACCCGAACGGGTAGTAAGACGCGGTGCTAATAATAATAATAATACTAGAAAATCAAACACGCTCTTTGTTGATTGTAATGAGTTACTTCCCTTTTGTATATTGTATCGTTATAGAAGAGCTCCTCCCATTCTTGAGCTATCGGAGTATAACGTTGTTCCATAACCCTCCCCCTTCCTCCCCCCCTCCATTCCCGCTTAACCACCACACCCAGAGTTTTATTGTGAAAACAAGAGAGTGAAGGTTTATCTACAAATAGCGCTGTCGGAATCATCTCTTCTAAACTGACAAGTGGAAATCCGCCTGCCACGCCGTATCACGAGAGATGTAAATAGTGACATATTACGCCGCCTACTCCCGCTTTGCCAAAGATGAATAAATAATTTAGGCTGCTATATTTCGTTCACCTCTTACTGAGCATCTATGAGGACGGGAAAGGTTTTCGTGTGGCGGGTTTTTAACGTTTACACACCCACATCGGTGGGCGCACGGGTTAAATATCAGGTTCTTCCAGTCTGGTTTACCAGTGACGGGGTAATTTACATTCGAATCTTGGCTGAGGGTACTGAGGGACCATTTTACCCAACTGGTTTATCACTCGCCCTCCAAACAAATGCAGGTATATTTCAATTTTATTGCAAATAAAATGTTTAAATCCCAGATGAATTGGAAAATAAATAAACAATATATTAGGGTGATGGTCAAACCAATTGACTCAATCCCAGCTATCAACAGCCTCATGTGTGAAATATATTTAATATATTCTAAAATTGTCACATTGGCCCAATACTTTGACTCTTTCAATAGATTTTACAGCTCAAATCCAGATTGAGTGTATTGTGGATATTTATTTCTATATGGTTTTTCAATCTTCCTTCAACCAAAAACAGATATATTTTATCTAAATGTATTTTCCCCATTCTCACCACATTTGCGTAACTAGTAAATATGTGTATGTGTGTGTGTGCGTGCGTGCAGCACAAACGGGTAGGGATACTCAGTATTTTTTTTAAATATATCATTTTAGTATTTCTTATGTAATTTATCAGAATATACAATAACTTTCAAACAAAAAATAGCCCGATGAAGTAACATTTAAATTATATATACTCTGTCGTTGGAGTCTAAAATTCTTTGTAACAGGACAACATTATATTCAAATACATATTTATGTCATATGAGAGAGTATTTTTAGAAAGTGGTTTTAAATCACCCTTATTAATATTAATTTAAAATTAAATTATTTAAACATAAATCCCTTTTATTAATACGTAATTAAATATGACTAGTTACAACAATTATAATGTTACCAATTCAATTTATAGAAATAAAATATTATAACTAATATTGCAAAGGTTTTCTAAACGAAATCTTAAAATAAAAAATTATACATTTTTATCAGAGCTATATTTAACTACACCCTCAGTTCATTAAAGGATTTGTATTAAATATAAACTTTTTCACATAGTAAGCTAGACACGAACATGATAGGTAGAGTTTTTAAATTAACTTTTGAACAAAAAGGTTCTTGGCGTGATTTTAAGTCGGGCGAATAATTTATTGTAACGCATCAACGTGAACATATACGTACCGTATATGCAAATTTTTCTTGTGAATTTTTCTGAAAAATGCAATTTTGTTTTCATTACACACAGTTCAAAAGCCGCCAAATATTTAAATAATGTCTAGTCTATACGACTGTATTGGAAACATTACATACAAAATGTACATAAAATTGTTTTTAAAAACTTTGTATCTTTATATTTGGGTTATCGGATGTATATTTACATTTTCTGTATTTTTATACAGATATGTTGAGATTTATAGCTATTTAGTATAAACTTTATTAATGGATTCTAGTGACAATTTTTTTGTGGTTATTTCGTAGCACGCATCGGTTGGTATATATTAATGTCTTGTTTGCTGGTAATGTGTGGATCAAAATTCCAACCCCTGTTAAGGCACATAGTGTAGATTTTTCCATATATGGGTGCATTTGCTCTAAATTCTAATATATTATTGCCTAGCCCATTAATATTAATGTGATTGTCCAAATGGATACTAAGATGCGGTGCACAAACAATTTCGTGTAGTATTACCAATCCCCGGTATCCAAACATGTACAAAAATAGCTAGACTTTTTTTAAAAAAAAATTGCTTAGGTAAATTGGGAAACAATTTATGAAAAATATGGTTTAAGTACAGGGATTCGAGCCATGACCTCCCCGTTATAGGTATAACAGACCAAAACTACCAATATCTTTGTCTGGGTACCCACCACTGTGGGTCTCAAAAAATTTTGGCTTTGGCACATACTAGCTTTTCTCTGAGGGATGTAAATTTGTTTAATATAAAAAATACTGTACAGAAGTCACAGCATGAAGAGGAAAATTTGAATACTAAACTTTTTGAATAGCCCGTCAGTCAGGGATCACGAAACTTTCTGACAGGTTGACGTACGTTTCGCATTTGCCTTGACGTACTTTTCACTAATTTGAGTACGGCACTAACAAAAAAAAATATAAATGTGTTTGGTAATGTTGTGAATTTTGCTTCAGACCAAGTTTTATTATAATTATCACCTCACAAATAACCCCCATTCCATTATAAAATGCCATCGGAATAACAGGATATTTTTGCTCATGATTGGTTTAGTAATAAAAAAAACAAAGATAGATATGAAATACATAATGAATAGAAAATGTATCACACGCATGATAGAGTAAAAAAAACAACATGCATGCATGGGCTATCGATCATCCATTAAATATTTCTGACAGCAACATTAAATACCTCTAGTTCAGTAAATTGTACTGCTTAAATTATGTAGATCTATTAATTTATTTGAATACATATTTAAATCATGTTCAATTATCTTCCATTAGTCGATCAAACATCATATTTACTTGAACCTAAAATAAAGAGAGATTAAACATTTTTTAAATATTGAATTTAAATATTGAAGCAATTTAATGACACCAGTTTTTCTTTTTAAAATATAAATACACTTGGAATTATGCTGGTGATTAGTAAAATAAAAATGTTTTATTTATTATAATATCATGTTTACTAACGCTAGGATGTTGACATCTCAAGAAATGTAAAACACAGAACATACTAAGCTATATTTTTATCAGTTGTTCTCTATGGACTTACCCCATATGACGAAAACAAAATTAGGGTTTTCAAAAACAAAGTGCTTATGAAAATATGTATTTGTAACAACACATATAGTGGAGGTTAAATTTAAAGAAAAATACGCGAGTTTATGTGGAGTGAGAGTGGGAAATTATTCAGGAGGAAATAGCATCATCATTACACCTGATCAAGAGTGAAACACCAACTTCCTCACCACCGGCAGTATAACAGTATAATATTTAGTACACCTGCTTACAGATAAAGATGTCTCACGAGATATATTAGCTATATGGGTTTATATCTGGTATATTTTAAATCTCAAAATATATACAGACTTAAATTGATGAGTTACATAATTATCCTACACTAATTATAATATATTGTTAGGATTATCAAGTCTCATAGCTTACGGTGGTTAGGATATGCTGCACGAATGGGAGAGTCTAGATTCTGGAACCTTGTTGAGAGTATTGACTAGCAAACCCAATGGGAATAAACCGTTGCGCACCGGGGCGTTCAGTAAATAGAACGCTATCTGTATCATGATACAAAACGTGGTCCCCCAATTGTTCAAGGATGCAGAATAAGTGTAACCTAGCCATAGCAGTGGTGTAGCAAGCCACCGCCACACTCGTGTTAGGGATAGGGTGCAAGGCGTCACGTGCATCCTTGTAATTGAGGAACATAGCCTCATCATTTATATCAATGACGCTGTCCATGGTTATATACGGTTCATTCAGGTATTTGTGGATGCCCTGATAGTCGTTAACTGCGGCTACGTGTGGTAAATCGGGTCTTTGCCCTAACTTTCCCCATAGTGAATTTAAAAAGAGTTTAGGCAGAGTGCGTGGACCAGGATTTTTAAAACAGATCCGAAATTGAGTTTAACCCCCTCCCTTTCCTCATAGTTTTGAATACAAGCTTTTTTTTCCTTATGTGAGGTACGCCACTCTGGCCATCCGCTGGATTCTTGTTTAATTTTCAAAAAAGTATCAATGTACCCCTGAAACAATCCGCCAGAACGTGTCTGACAGTCGTAAACAAATTCATTGTACTCCCACACGTCGTGTACGGCATTAACGATGTAGCCTTTATCAACGGCATTCCGGATCTCGTCAATCACCCAGACGCCTGTCAACCAGCGATCTTTTTTGTCGTTGTGCTGACATGCGCCTTGGTTTTTCTCCTCCCCGCATTTCCTGCATAAGATTAACATTAACTTTTCATGCATCCGTGTAGGCAATACGGGCGTGAATAAATCTCACGGAGGCGTCACTGTAATTTTGGATATGCCTTCTACTTGATCTAGAGACGGACAATTTGGTTCCAAGTGAATTTTGGGGTGGCCGACGGGGTATATTTTGTACTTGCAAACGTAAGGATACAATGAAAACACAACCAAGTTCTTGATCTTTTCCCCACAAGAAAGGTCTGCTTCGGGGAAGAGCTTGATACAATTTTACGCCCACCAAAGAATGCATCCCTGGGGCTGAGAGGCTTCCTAGTATACACCTCGAGTTGGAGTACAAATTGCTTCAAGTCCTTGTCTGTGCGTTTCTTTGCATTAAACATACACTCACACAGCTCTACGACCGTGTAGCCGGCATTTTTAAACTTTTCCAAACAAGCCATGGTCGCTTCATAACGCTTCTCTATAGTCTCGTGGGGACTATTTTTGATAGGGGTGGTCCTATCAGGATTACAAGGAGGGCGCCCGTGACAATAACAGCCCCAGAACTGAAAGATGGTGGTGGTATTTTCAGATTTAACAACACCGTCTACACGTCGCCCTAACACACATTCCTCACAGCCACTACCCGTATGAAGAATAGAGACACCGCGTTAATGGGCCTACCAGGAGAGCCATTGTACAGTGACGTGCGACTGTTGGTCTGCACATCAGTAGCCTTCGTTAGGGATAATACTGACGGTATTCTCTTAAAGATCACCTCGGCTGTAAACCAACATGGCCGCTCCAGCTATCTTACACGCCACTCTGAAAGGATCTACCTTTGTTTTCTCCATGAGCATGTCTCTAAACTTCAGGCAGGCCTTACGTAGGATCTCTAAATCTTTCACACAAAACTATTCCAATTTGCGTTTATAATCTAAGACATAATTTCTTTGACCAACACGTCATACCACTTCTCAAAGTGCTCCTTTCCCTCAACTGACATCTCACTGATGCCATAGTCCTCCTTTGGCGCCAACGGACCCCTTTACCCCGCGTTTACTGTTTTATTGAAAAAATGGGGGAAATGTCCCTTGGCCAAAGACTCTACCAGGCCAAACGTTTTGGTAATCTTGGACAAAGACATCGAGAGAAATTTCAGAGAGTCAATAAAGTGGAGTGGGCCGTAACGCATGGAAATGATTTTCCTACCGTTCATTATAAACTCTGGAGTCCATTTTTTTTACCTCCATCATATATCTTAAAATAAAATTTTCATCATTGGATTTTGCATTATGGCCTAGGAGGGTTTTATACTTAGATTTTGATGCTTTAATCTTCTCTAAAAATCCAAAAAATTGGGCAATTGTGGTATCACCCTTGAATATGCGAGTTCTATCACCCCCCCCATTCTGTACAATGATATTCATTTGCATCTATATGAACGCAGGTCTTGCAACACGTCTGCACGATACATAGATTAGGTTCATGTAAGTACGTGCTGGCTGCACCTTGAAGAAGAGTTTCTTGCCTGCATTCAAAATCATAGAACACAAACATGAAATTGCTCTTTTACAATAACGACTTGGATGAATCCTGCTTCATTTAAAAGAAATGACCAAAAGGACGATATGAATCGCATACTCTACAAAAAGTCTCATAACATTTATGTGAATAATTTGATATTTCAAAACTGAAAAATTGTTCTCATACCTAACAAACCTTTTTACATCACAGACCGACCTGTGACCTCTGCAAAAACCGGGACGTTTATGGTTATCAAAATATATCTGGTTTATGAACCAGTGCTTACAGTCTTTACAGACCACAGATCGGCCTCCACTACAAACAGGTTTAGCGTAGCATATTTTGCACGTGGATTCATACTTGTGTTTGTTCTTATGACCAAACGGAGCACGGCATTGGCGGCAAAAGTACCCGCACTTAAATGCAGCTGTCAAGGATGCTATGACATCAAAATAGTTTTGCTTGTCGTCGTGAAAATACAAATCAAGGTAGCCCTTAAAGGAATGTTCGGGAGGAGTAGGTCTCTCATATTGGACCTGTCTCCCCTGACGATCCCTGAACACCGTGATTTTGTATTCGGAGAGGTAAGTTTGAATTTGTTTCAGTTCAGTTATTCCACCACCATTCAAAAGATTCACACAGGCATCACGACATAGTTGTTATTCTTAGAATTTTTGAATTTGACGCGCCTTTTTGATTTGTCTAAAGGTGTTCACATCCATGCCTCCTGGTTGTCTTTTAATGTCACATATAGCTTTGGCGACAACCAATGCCCGGGCTAGGCAAAGTGTGTCGCCATTTTAAATCGTAATGATTCCTTTGTTATTACGGCTATATGTGCTAGCGGGAGATAGTTTATCACAATAAGTTTATCACAATAACGTGCACTCCCGCGAGGTTCTTTAAAATGGCTGAGTTTAACGTACAGTGGTGCTGTACTCAAAAACCAACTATTACTTTGTAATACGTTATTTACGTTATCAAGTACGGCTCAAGCTTTTAACTGATCTGCTCACCTAAATTAGACATACACAGGGTTCAAAGTAGTGTTTGTGCTATTCAAAGTTAAGCTTACAGGGTGATCGGCGCTAACGCCATGGTCCTGCAGCCGATTGAGCAAATAAGTAATTTGTTCTTCAAGCCAGACTAACGTGTCACGATCGCTTGCTGGAGCACCAAGATCTACGGTAATTTCTCTATCAGTATAAAAGAAAGGCCTCAATTGTTGAATCCACTCTTCGACGATCCGAAGAGGGACGCCATTTGACAAGGCCCCACCTACTGGATTTACCGGGCCACTAAATCCCGGTTGCGGAGCCGAAGACGGTTCAGCTGTTGCCGGCTCCACAGGTTGCGGGACAACCACGATGCCCTTCTCCTTCACCACAGCCGGGGCTTGAGCACCGTCTCCTAGGCTCGTTGGCGGTGCTCCTGCAGTGTGGTGAGATGGATTCGCTTTTGGTGGTTTGTGGGGGTCGTCCCGCCATTTCCGGCCTCCATTTGAACTATAACACACTTCAAAGCAAGCACTGTTACAAACATGCCTGTATTTTTTCTCTCTTTAAGATGCATAATACTTTCGGTATTTATATGATATGTTACATTTTTTTCATAAACATAATTGCTTTAGCTGAAACCAGCAATCACAAAGTGTGTGTAATAAATACTGTTGAACCCTAGGACAACTATCAGAGCAGTTAATTTAACATTATGAAAGTAAAACATATATTTTCACCCATGTAGGGAATCGATCCCAGGACCTTTCGCAAAGTGTGTCTAATAAATACACCCTAGTACAACTATAAAAAATTTAGTCCAGAGTGGATAAACTCTCATTTTCAGCCCCTGTATGAATTCGAACCAGGGTCCCTTTGCACTGCATGCATATAGGCTATCTCTCTCTCTCACTTTAATGTTCGGCTAAATCAACAATATAATTACTCTTGGCTAGCTGCAAGAAATATTTCTAAACTTAAAACCGGCTTTAAGCGCTATCTGTTGTCTCAACAAGCAAGCACAGCCACACAAACATTTCATAATTTAAAGTGGACAAAATTAAGTTTACTCTTGGTGGAAATAGAATATTTGATAGAGCACCTTGGAAACGTGAATTTAATAAGTGTCTAAGACGGCAATTATAATTTTATTTCTTTGAATGGGAAATAAACCCGGGCCCATAGTTTACTATACAGACGCACTAAAGTGTTGGTTTAATATTTGGTCGAGTACATAGTAAACGTGATTTTAATAAGTGTCTAAAAAGACAATTATAATGTTCTGTCTTTGAATGGGAAATAAACCCGGGACATATAATTTAATATACAAATGCACTAAAGTGTCAGTTGAATATTTGATCAAGCACATTGAAACCGTGAATTTAATACGTGTCTAAAATGACCATTATAACTTTTTGTCTTTAAATGGGAAATAAACCCGGGACTCATAGTTTACTCTACAGCCGCAGTAAGGTGTTAGTGTGTTTGGTAGCAGGAAGATTGAATTTAGATAAAACGTATCTGAAAAAAACCCAGCCTCAATACATCTGACAGGGATCAAAGCCCGATTTCCTCGCATCTTTATCAGTCTAGTATATGGCGATAATAGCGCCTTAAACCGTGTTGTCATTCTTTATGTTAAGAGCTTCCTGCTACGTGCAATGCTAAGCTAAATACCTGTTTCATATTCGTTATAGATACAATTTAAATCCTAACAATTACTGAACATTAGCCATTTCATTTTATTTGTACCTAGTCCACTCTTGCATAGGACGAGAGACTTGTTACTTTAATTTGCTAAGAGAGAGAGCGCTCCAATGTCCGTGAAAGAATGGTCAGAAGCTTTGCGGTGTTATCGGATATTAAAGGGTAACTAACCGTTTCAGCCGGAAATCATGCCGTTGATTCAACGTTTATATTTACAAATATCAAATAAATCTCGGGAAATTCACATTTAATTTATTTTAGGAAAATTACTGTTCTAACGTTTTAAGTTTACTTTCGACAATATATAGAAATCTTGATTTTAACAGAAAAAATCTAATATTTAGAAATACCAAATAAATTTCAGGTAATTCACATATAATTTATTTTTTGAAAATTTAAATTTTGTTAAATATATATTACCTGCCTCGGTGGCGTAGTTGGCTAACGCACTTGTAGTGTTGAGCTCTACTTCTGAGGACTGGGAGGAGATCGAGATTTGAATCTCAGTCGGGTGAACTTGGGTGGTTTTTCCTAAATGGTTTTCCACTCTCCCTCCACGCAAATGCGTGCTCACTTCCCCTAATTCCACCTTCCCAATTCCTAATCCATTAGAGTAGTTAGTTATTAAAGCGTATAACCCGTACGGATAGTGAGACGCGGTGCTAAATATTATATATTATTATATAATATTATTAAATATATATTATAAATTCATTGTTCTAGAGTCTTCAGTTATTCTTTTACATTATCAATAATGGAGTTTATTTATTTATCTTAAATAAAATAAGCGTAATTTACTTGCGTCAATATATATAAATCTTGATTTTAACAGGAAAAATCTTTGGGTAAATTTTTTTTCATAATAAATAAGAATCTCAGGTTTTAATCCTGTGTCAACCAGTTGGCGTTTCATCCTGAACATGTAGACATGTCTGCTTTCCTAGGGTTTACGAGATTGAGTGCCTGCTAACGGTTCTTCACAGAGGGTGTCTGAATGAAACTGTAAGTGTGTCGCTATCTATTCCTATCAATACAAGGCAACGACTCCTTAATGTGTAGAGGTTAATGACTGGCTCATTACCCCCGGACGAGGGATGAACAACACGGTAATGACCGGCTCTGGGGGAAGGTTTCCCGTGTCCAACAAGTGAATGACCGGCAGTCAGAGGAGGGAAGTGAGGGTGGGAGGGCTTGTACGAATACGTTTGGCCATCAGACGACAGTATACAACTGGAGAAGAAGGTTTTGAATGAGCTAAGGGCGAGCCACGGATGCCAGCATGCTCCAACAAATAAACTACATAGCGCTGTTGGCCCATAAATAAAGTAAAACACCTTTATCCTACCAATTAATTAATTAACAATAATTAATTAACAATAATTAATTAACAATCATTAATAACTAACCATCAAGAACCAGCATGTTCTGAGGTTGGTAGAAGAGGGGTTGGGTGGTAGGTGGTAGAGGGGAGGGCATTTTGAAGAGGGCAGGAGGAGGGGAGGAGGGCTTTAGGGGGGTTGGAGGGGGGAATAACGGTAAATCAAACGGATGTGGAACATCACAATACTATCTCGTGGTGTGACTTAGTGGAGCGAGACATCGCCCCAGCTACTCTCGCTTCACCTCCACACAAAGGATTCGTCGGCGAGAATAAAACGTGTGGAGGGGCTTAACGTAGTGCCGCACTGAAGTGGGAGTGGACCTTAAACCTTCTCAAGGGGAGTAGAAAGACTATTTTCCTACAAAAGGTCCGCTAAAAACTTTCTCTATATTTTTATCATTAGCAATAGAATTCAATTTTTGGTAAAGTTGTACAATTTGTTTTAATTTAGCATGATAAACATAGATATATAATGTAGCATAATAATATATGCACTATACTTTTATTAATTTATGAAATGATTGGTAATAATAATAATAATTACAAGCTATGATATCTTATAAAGACAAATATGATACAACCATTCAATTATGATAAACATCTAAAAAGTTTAATACATATTACAAATTTTGGACTTTTGATTCAAATTACATTAAAACCGTGTTATGAAGGGATGATGTAATCGAGCATATATTACGTGTCTTGTATTATTTGAAAATATAAACAGAATTAGTTGTGATAATTTTGAAGATATATAGAATGAAATAAGATATGTGAAAATTGAATTCCTTCCTTATCTGTAATTCCCTTTAGATACTGCTGCAATCTCCGCAACCTTTTTAGAGCTTCGACATGTTTCGATGCTATGATGGCATCATCCTCAGGTCAGGGTTAAAAGTTATGTAGTTGAGTGTTCCATGTTGTTTGAGAAAGGAAACTGACTATATTTTAGCAAATAAAAGTGTGTATAATACTATATGAAGTCCCCCCCGCCCTCGACCAAGAAGGGATCTATTAAATTTCAGGAAGAGGGGGTTGGATTCCTAACACCACCTTTTCTTCGCCCTTGATGCTCACAAACAAAAGGACAAGCACTGGGGCATTTGACATGCACACTTTGTAACTAACAACCCCTTTACACACAAACAGCAGCTTGGTAGGAAATAATCATTTCCATCATTAAATCTTTAGGTCTGAATGTAGAGGATGCGGTAAAAGGTCAGCATTTTTATCGGTTATATGGCAAAATATTTTTGGTATAAATAAATACAATAATGCTCCAGTATAAACATATATTTTAATTTATTTTACATAGTGATAAAAAAATGTTATTTAATACTGTATATGCTATGAGCACAGCGGCATTAGGTGGTATACTTTTTAAATGAAGGGAAACCTTTTTGATAAAATTCCAAATTGAATAAAATTAAATTCTATGTTTCCACTGGATAAATATTTAATTTATATTTAGTAAAAAAATGTTTAATATAAAAGCTGCAATAATACTGAATTAAATACGATGTTTAAGCAATTAAAGTAAACAAGCTTACTTTGCTGATCATATTAATAATGTCAGTACCTAACAAGCTACACCATAGTGGAAACGAGCATAGTAAGACCACTGTAGTAAATACATTATTGTGTGTTTTATAAAATAAAAAATATATGGTGTAAATTTAAATAGTTTTACTTACCACGTCTTGCTGCCTTTTCAGGCTATTCACATTTAATTACACTGTAGGATCACTTAAAGATGTGGAAAGTAGAATTTAAAGAAAATGTACCAGTATCTCCGTGGAGGGAGAGCTGTGAACCATTTAAACTAAAACAACCTCAGTACCATCGACTGGAAACGGATCTCCATCCACGAAAAAACAAACTAGTTGAGTTAGTTGTTTATTATGTTTTCCCACTGATAAATACAGTGCCTTATTATTTTATCGACTTAAACCAAAATCAAAAAATCTACAGCCTTATACCTCACGACCTTAACGTAAGAATCTCTAAAAGTATTTTTATTCACGTGTCTTACAAAATGATACCTGCTGATTGTTTGCAAGTTCAGTCCTGATAACTGAATAAAATTCAATTTGATGTAGAATATTGTTGTTGAGTCTAGTTGTGGGTACTGGTGAAAGTAGAAGGAATCTCGTAAACTGTATTTGAATGTTAGGTAGAAAAAGATCGTGAACTGTATCTGGATGTTGGGTAGAAGAATGATCGTGAACTGTATTTGAATGTTGGGTAGAAGAAAGATCGTGAACTGTATCTGGATGTTGGGTAGAAGAATGATCGTGAACTGTATTTGAATGTTGGGTAGAAGAAAGATCGTGAACTGTATCTGGATGTTGGGTAGAAGAATGATCGTGAACTGTATTTGAATGTTGGGTAGAAGAAAGATCGTGAACTGTATTTGAATGTTGGGTAGAAGAAATATCGTGAACTGTATTTGAATGTTGGGAAGAAGAAATATTGTGAACTGTATTTGGATGGTGTATAAAGAATCTCCTGATACGCTCGTGAACTGCATTTAGACTGTGGTAGCAAAAAGTTCACAAGCTACTCAGGACTATACGGCCCTCACCCAACAGTATAAACATCAAAGGTGATTAAATGTAAGTTAGTTTAAAAAAAGGAGGCCTGTACACAGGAAAGAACTATAATGCTGGTTAAGGTGTCAACCTCGTATATTTTTTTTTTTTAGCTCAAATCTGATTCTATTGTAGTGAGGGTATTTTTAACTAAATATTTATCTACTTTATTTCAACACGAATCTCGGTGTGTTTTATTTAAGTTTNAGTGAGGGTATTTTTAACTAAATATTTATCTACTTTATTTCAACACGAATCTCGGTGTGTTTTATTTAAGTTTTACCCATCTCATCTCTATTACATATAAATAAGATGTGTTTTTGAACAAGCAGTAGGATAGGCGGCACTGGAGTAATTAAATTGGTTGTAAATCCTAATAATTGTTAAAGTTCTAAATATAACAAACTATATAAAAAAAAGCTCTTGGGTTTATTACCGGTAAGTTTGATATACTATGTCTCGTAGAAACTATTTATCAAATAGGTATTATATTAAAATATAGCCCTACAAAACCTTTCAAATCATTTTGTAAATGTCCAAATTTTTGACGAATTACTTTTGTTGTCACATTAGTGATTTCTTTAACGCGACGATATTTTGAATGGGTTGTGTTGTTTCAACCTCTATGAATATTCTACTCGCAATACTACACCGTGAAATTGTGGCCAAAAACTCTATAAAGGTTCTCGCCCACTGGTGCCTTGCGTAGAGTAATAATAATAATAATAATAATATTTAGCACCACGTCTTACTACCCGTTCGGGTTATACACTTTAAGTACTAATTACTCTAATGGA
>CABEEJ010008470.1:0-10035 GCA_901482245.1 Timema douglasi
ATATAAGGTTAATTTAAGACAAAGGAGAACAGATTTACATTTACTACATTACCGATTTGTTAAAAGGATTTATAAAAGATGTCTCCATTAGAAGACCAGAGAAACAAAATAATATTAATAAAGACAAAGAAAATAGTTTTCAACCATCATACCTAATCCCCTGTTTGATTACATTTTAAATCGCGTGGTCTATAGGATGCCGATTGATAGAAAACCATAACATAAAAAAAACAGTTCTCATGGTTGACAAATTTTGCGTTACATTACAATACAAAAAAACTACATAATAATAAAAACCTAAAATGTCATAATCAGAAAAATAACTACACGTAAACTTTACCTCATACTACTAAAACAAGAAATAAACAAAAAGGAAAAAGACTACATGTTAAATTTGAATTAATTCTTCAAGCAATTTAAAAAAAAAGTAGGAAGAAAAAAAAATATTATGTCTCACGTTAATTGAATCCAAAGAGAGAATGAACGAGTTCACGGTGTAATCTCCCTGAACAGGAAATCGTGATTTTTGGTGAGGCCAATCAGCGACAAGTTCGCAAGATAAAAAAAAAGGTCCAATGGCATTATAGTTGAAGACTTGACATTTTTAAAATACAAGATATAAAAAAAACATTAAGGTGAAATTACATACATAAAAAAGGTACAAAGAGATTTAAGAAGTGGTTAAATGTTGTAGACAAATATGTGAAAAAGAGAAACATTAAGAATTTTAAGAATAAAAGAGCATGTATGACTTGGTACATGAATGTTGTTGAAGAGAGGGAGTATGCAAAGATAGGGAAGTGTGGAGAAAGTTAGTGAGGACAGATTAAGTATGTAGTTATTTTTTGAGCTATATGCACAGTTTCTTGCTTACCTCATAACAAAACAGCCTGATTAGGTATTTATGTATGTATGGCATTTGTTAAGTTTTTTTTTTAAATCATTGACACTATAATACTTTAAATAAGAGTCATTTTAATATATTCAACTGTTAAATTGGGCTTGAAAATGGTAAATGAAATCATTGTTCATCATCAAAAACAGTTTCAAGCCTGTGATTGGATCAGTTTATTTAGTTTAGTCCTTCCACTATTCTCCTCTCACTTGCTGTTATTTGTTCCTCTCATATCTTATATTTTCCATTGAGGTATTTCTCTTACATACTTCATCTCCATCATTCTCATTGGGATTCTTTCCTTTTCCATCCTCATTACATGACCATACAAGCTCACGCTTGATGCCTTTACTATCTATAGAGTACTCCCTGTACCCCAACTCTTGCTGTTTGTTCTAAATTTGTTCTCAAAATATAAATATGTTATATTGATTAAAGGTTTGTTTTCACCTCTTCTTCGACTCCTTGCTACTAACTTTCCTCATTTGTCGCTGGTATGTGATTGGCTGGATGACAACATTTTACAAGGCAGTGGCGAACGGCGAGATGTTTTCCAACTCACAAAGAAACAACTACACATGCAGATCACACAATCGGCCATTGAAGAAGGTAGGTTTCACCCACGACCACCATTGCTTTTAGAAAATAATATTCATTGTTTATTATTTTCTTTTATATTTTGAGTTTATAACTTAACCACTTTCTTGAATATTTTATATTTGATTCCAGCATTCAAGCACATCCACAAATGTCCATCTAGAACCAGTGTAATGCTACAGCAATTGATAGCAGCGCCACCAAATGAAGTTTGGCAGTTTGCTGAAACGATTATTAAACATTCCAAATCAATACTTGAAGATGATGTACCCAGAAATATTCAAGGTGAGTGGATATATTTTAGTCAAAGTCAATCAAATACATAAATTAAGATGCTATGAATGTAAATGCAGATATTGTGTGTCAAATAGGGAATAGCTAAGTTAGTTCCTTGGGAATATGTAAATAATGACCAATACTTTAATCTAAAGTGGCTAAGGATTTTTACCCTTAACTCTCTACCATCACAAGGTACTTTTTATTTTATTTACATCCACTATTGTTTCCAGCCTATGGCCTGGGTAAGTTTTTATATTCCAAGCCAAATTTTTCCACTGCCGACTTGCTAGGCCAGTCATAGCTTCATAAGCCTTATAAGCTAACTTAAGACTAGGACAATCACAACATCCAGTCCCTGCCCGTTAATTTATAACTGTGAATGAGTAAACCCATACTTTCATCAATGATAACTTCTCGGTCATACCGGGAATCAAATCCGGGACCTTTAGCCCAGTAGACAAACATGCTACCGACTTAGCTAAGCTGTCAAATGCAAGATACAATTTTTACTGATGGTTATTCTTTTAATCACTTGATTTAATTTGTTTTACCTATCTATATTAAGGCTTGCAAGTGCCATCAATTTGCACAGCAAAGGACATTTGGATACATTTATACTCCATTTTTATCAATCTTCTTCCCTCATTCCAATTTATTAGGAATATTATATTCTCATTGCCCATTTAGTATTAAAACATTCTAATATCCATTGTACTTATGTTTATCAAGTTGGACCTATTATGGCATCATAGATTTCAACATGTTTCCAGTTATTATCTACTATAGGCCTAACTTTAGTCTATACATAATTATACCTTTTTTGTTTTAATTATAAGAAAGTGTGGGACTAATCTCTAGTTTTAAGATGTCTTAGATGCTCATCAAAGTTTTAAGCAACATATTTACAAAATTTCAATTCAATAACTTTACTTTTAGCTTATCACTTGAATGGATAGTAAGATTCAATGCTAAAAAACTTTATTTTCAGGCTATTGACATTATAATGTTTATTTTACTTTCTTGTAAAGACATTGTTTGGATTCTATCTTGATATAAATTGATTACTATTTCTATTATTATTTTTGTTATTGCCTGAAAACTTAGGATATATTTTAACTTTGCTAAACTATAACACCAATTAGGGGAAATTGAGCGTGAATTGCTGGCCAACCAGCGTGAGTATCATGGCTTCTGGGTGAAAGAATCGAAGGGTGAAGCACAACGACACGCATTCCCCACCCAACAGTTCTTGGGGAGAGAAGGTGCGGAATAGATATTGTTAACTTTGCTATTGTATTAGTACTACTTCAGGGTTCCTACACGTCATGGAAAATCTGTAAATTTAAAATATTTCTTCCAAGCCTGGAAATACTATGGAATATCTCATTTTTCCAATCTTCTCCTGGAATTGTTGAGGTTGTCCTGGAAATTCCTTTGCCCCCCATTTTTTTTAAAGATTAGTAAATCATGAGTAAGTCAGTAGATGAAATTTCCAAAATATCTAAGGAAATTTATAAGGTGTCTGAATCCCTTTAAATTTTTTATCAAACTATTGAATCATTCATTAATATAAAATTAGATTGGATATAAAGATTTAAACTAGCCTGAACATGGCCATACAGTATAGGGCGTCAGGTTATTTCCCAGGTATTTAAGCTCATGTCTTATGGATGTAGAAAAACCAAGTCAAAAACTCTGACATACTAAACTAAATCTAATGGACATAGAAAAATAGATCTAAAACTTTGTCAATCAAAACTATGCCTTATGGTCATAAAAACAAGTCATAACTCTGACAAACAAAACTATGTTTTATGGCCATAGTTAAACAGAGTAAAATTTTGACATACAAAACTATGTCGGACACACAAAAACAATCACGAAGACCCTATCTAAGATTACTAGAATAAGTACTCTTAGTCACAGACTTCACTTCATCTGCAGTGAGAAGTTGAGACCCACGACTAAAACATCGTGATCACTGCTTGCTTAGGCCATTGGTCCTTGATTCACTACTAGGCAGTTACTCCGACAAATCGTTAAAATAGAATACAAAATATGAAGCAAGGGATGGCTGTTTCATACAAGATGCACTGACGTATTAGTAAAGGGATGTCCAGGAAAGGGGAGGGCGGGGTGAGTTTCTAGAATTGAGCAGAAAGACAACTAGCGCTATATATATTTATACCTCATAACACTATATAACTCTATGTTGTCAAACCTTAAATTCTTTCAAAATCTTTATAAATGTGCTAACTAAAACTTTAGCTTGATAACAATTTAATATTGTACACATCAACTATCTATTTTATCTAAATTATTAATTTATTTAAACTCTCAATCATTTAATTAAATCATAATTTCCTTAATATCATTGAAATTAATTATCTTTAAAATGTATTAGGACCAATGATAAAGTTGATTATATTTAAGTTAGCTTTATAAGGTTTTTATTTGAAGTGATTAAACTTGTACAAGCAAACATACTAATTTGAACAAGATAAAAATGACACATTTACACTTTTTTTTTAATATCATTACTGCATATTATCTTTGTAAAATTTAAAATAAAATTAACTAAATGATCAGTGGTCAGAATAATTGGCAAAAAATAATTTGCATTGGTATGATCAGAAAAATAGCTGATTGGCTGATTGGCCCGGCACTACCATACATGCTGCCAATATTATAAGTATGGTTTATGTTTCAGAGTTGTTCAAGCGTGTTTGGCTGTCCTTGAACAGCGTATTGCCTCGTAAGCTGTGGGTGATGACAACAAACTCTCTGCTTCATGAGGGTATCAAAGTGTCCATAACTCAAGAGAATATAGTTTTGGACCCTCTTCAAGTACTACGTTGTGATATTAGAGTATTCAGGTTTGTGAAGGCTATGATTGAGTGATTTTTATTTTTAGGAATTATCTGATTGCCAAACCTTACCTTCACCTCTGACAAGACTTGTATTAATCACAACTTGTGAATGTGTGGAATTCCAGGCCTATACCGTGGTTCGAATTCCACGTTAAACTGTAGGTCCTCCATTTCATCTCACAATCACCCTACTATTACACATTAGCATAAATGTTGAATCCTCCTTAACCAAAATAAGGAACAAACTGGAGGTCCAAATAACAAAAATCAAAAGAGGATTAAAAAAAAAGGGGGCAATAGGAGTCAGTCTTTGGAATTCTATGCTTTGAATACCCGAGTTCGAAGATTCTAAACTCAGATCTCACAACTCACACCAGTTGTGGAAGAAGATATGTGGACGGTTAACCTCATGGAAATCATTAAAAGATATTTCTCTCAGAATTAAAGTAAAAAAAATTTAAAGTTACACAACCTAAGGGAAATGGTAAACCAAATCAACTAAATAAAGCATGAAGTGGCTTCAAGTTGATATTTATCTAATATGACATTAATTTCATATAAGAATATAAAATAAGGAAAAAAACTGACTAAGATGATCATTAAAATTTATAAAATTTTCCAACAAGCTGTAATTTCAATAATCAGGTAGCAGGCTAAGTTTCAATAAAGTTATTATTATTAGCACCGCGTCTTACTACCCGTTCGGGTTATACGCATTCAATAAAGTTAATTACAATTTATATATATATATATATATATTGGGCGCCAACATTAAAGAATACAATAATCAAATGAGGCATTAACCCTGTAATAACATTATCTATAGATCACGACTCCAAATCGTACTTTCCTGACGTAATAAATATCGTGAAAATATTATCCTCCCTAAGCATTTAAAAGTAAATACATCCCATAAGCTATTTACAACGAGTCCATAAGAAGTCTTCGAAATAATTAACTTACTTTCCCATTAAAACTAACGCTAAACAATATCAAAGCAGGTGACCTGGCGGTCTAGGGATAAGGTGTCAAGACTTCTGTGCTGGCGGCCGGAGTTCAATCCTCAATCCCGGCACAGATTTTTCTGATTACCAAACCCTTCCTTCACCTCTGACAAGACATCTTGTGAATGTGGGGAATGCCAGGCCTCCACCGTGGTTCGAATTCCACGTTAAACTGTAGGTCCTCCATTTCATCTCACAATCACCCTACCATTACACATTAGCGTAAGTGCGTGAACCCGAACGGGTAGTAAGACGCGGTGCTAAAAATAATAATAATAATTCATTTTTTAGGAATACAATACTTTGAAAGCCTGTGAAAAGCCTTATTTCTCCCATCCCCCCACACCCCTTCACATTTGAGGATAAGTTATAATATTACTTTATAACTACTTTATGATGTGTTTCAGGTGCACCCCAATGTTAGAAATAGTGCTTCGCGTGTTAGAAGCCTCCTTGGCTGCATCCCGCAATCAGCTATCCAAGCACATGTTGGAGTACCCAATGTTGAGCAGGTCAGGGCAGGTCAGCAACGAAACAGAGCGAGAGGAATTGAGGGCGGCGCTAGTAGCAACACAGGAGAGTGCAGCGTTGCAGATACTTCTTGAAGCATGTCTTGAGACTGAAGAAGACAGGGTAAGTTTTAAAACTCTAATTTTTAAAGCGAAATTGTTTTGTCAACTAGAACATCTCAACCATATCAGGGTTCTGACCACTAATACAAGTACACTCATGTATTCTCTTACTGAGATTCATTGAAGTTGCCAATTTGTCTTTTTAAAATTTATTTCATTATTATACCAATGAAAATAATAAAGGAAATGTTGCTGCAAAATGGTTGATGTCAATAAACAATGAAACGAGGATAGAAAGGCAAGTTTATCATACGTCAGAAGCTCAAAGACTTGAGCCTCACCCATGCTTAATAAACACTACTACAAAAGAGGTTTTCTTTAAAGAAATGTTTAATATTTTTTTATTCACTTAACAATTGTAAATGAAAAAGTCTATTCAACGTCTTTCTTACTCTTGTCAGGAGAAACCATGGCTGATATGGGCACTGCGAGAGATGAGAAGTGTGGTTTGTACATTCCTGCACCGTATTTTCATCGCAGATCCCTCATTGGCCAAACTCGTGCATTTTTATGTATGTATTGCAAGGAAGCAAGCAGTTCTATATAGATATAGTTATAATAATTACTTTATTTTTAAGCACTATATTAGGAAGTGTTGTATAATGTGTACTTTGAACCCATTGTCACTCATGCTGCAGAAACATGGACATTGAATGTATGAGAGATTGGGAAAGTGAAGGCCATGGGATTGAAGTTTGTGAGGAGTATGACAGCTGTCACGAGGAAAAAAAGGATAAGTAGACCCTATATTATGGTAAAAAATATTTGAAATTATATCATAAATGAAATTGAATTTCGTCATAAAAATTCTCAAATAAACAAAAAAAAATCGTTGTAAAAATTGTTTTATAACACCTGGAAAAATCACAAATTTTATTTTTTATGAATATAATATAAAATCAAAACATAAATTAAGACCGATAAAATATTCTAACTCACAATAACAAACATAGATGCGATGAAATCACAAAGGAAGCTAGAAACTCCTGGGCTTGCAAAGATCACAAACAACCAAAGATAAGAATAGCAAAAAAATACAGAGATATTATTTAAATATATCGATATTTTTTTTGTCTGGAGGGGAATAAAAATAGTGTCTAATTTAATAATCCATTGAATAAAATAGTTTATGATTACTTTTAAACTGTAAAAATAAATACATAGTAAATATTTTATTATACAATTTGAAATGGACTACAATAAACGCATGGGTTTTTAGGTATATTATCTTCAAGTCTACTTAGAAGAGAATAAAATTACGATCTATCTTTGCAAGTCTGCTGTTTATATATCGACTAGTCTTTGATATTTGTTGACATCGATGGTAAAGGCTGCATAGATTTGACCTTGACCACTACTGCATTAATTTTATGGCAGTAGAAATTAACATAGCCACTAATATTATTGCCATAATAATGAACAAATGGAATTTTGCCAAGAAAACATGAATTTTGTTTTAAAAATTGAATAATATTTCCTGAAAAAAACTTTGATTTTGTTTGTATTATTATTATTAATTTAGCACCGCGTCTTACTACCCTTTCAAGTTATACGTTTTAAGTACTAACTACGCTAATGGATTAGGAATTGGGAAGGTTGAATTATAGGAAGTGAACCCGCATTTGCGTGGAGGGAGAGTGGAAAACGATTTAGGAAAAACCACCCCCAGTTCACCCGATCGAGATTCGAACCTTGATCTTCCCGTCCTCGGCTGTCGAGCTCAACACAACTAGCGTGTTAGCCAACTACGCCATCAAGGTGGGTTATTTCGCGTATAAATACTTTTTCATTTTATTTCGTGAACTCATAAATGGATAATAATGATTTCTTTGAACTTGAAACAAGTTTAAGCACTTTCAAAATTGATTTTTCAAAACAGTTCGTGAAAACACTGTTCATAAAAATTCGGTGTCCCTAAGTATAAGTAATGATGTTATCTGGGAAAGAGTGGGAGTAGAGGGAGAAAAAGAAAGCAATATTTAGATGCTATGGGCATTTAATGAGGATGGAGAAGGGGAAGATGTTAAGAAAGAGATGGTAGGAACGAATAACAGAAAGTGTGCAAATGAGAATAGAAGAATGAAAGCAATTAAAAGATGAATAATGGTGGAAGGATAGAGGAAGATGGAGGCATTTTAATAAACTGACCTGACCATAGGCACAAAACAGTTAATGATAATCATACTACCTACCCGTTTGGGTTATACACATATATTCTAATAATGATGCTAAAGTTTTAGGGATGAGGAAGGTTTTATTAAAAGGAATTGTGCCCACATGTTTGTGTGATAAACCACTCTTGGTACACCTAACCCGGATTCAAACCTCAATATTCCCATCAGCAATCCAGTATATATAGCAATATAGTAAGAATGACATTTTAGGTCATATGATCAGCGAAGCGGGTATTAATTACTCTTCCTCCAACCAATGCAAAATTGAAGGGGAGTTTAGTTATATTAAAAAATTTGGTAGGTACCTATGTAGTCCTTCCTTTAAAAATTATAAACTTGTTTTATTATATTTCTGCACTTATATAAAATACATATTTGATTAGGCCTATTGATTATGTTTGGTGATTAAAAAGTAACAAAGTACTGCGCTACGTTTATTAATATTTTAATGCCTAATTACATATAGTTAGAGACCCTCATTATGGTAAATTAATTATTGAAATTTTGTCTTAAAAACAACAAATTTTGATTTAAAATTTATCAAATAAAAATAAATTTTGCCAGAAAATTGATTCCATGGAACTTGAAAAAAATTGCAAAGACTTCAATATAAAAATTGCACTTATATATTAGATTAGGAATATAGCTAAGCTAAATCATGTCTTAAATTAGGAGAGATAGCCAGCACATCTTGGTGATACTGAGTAGAAATTGTTTAGATAGAACACTAAAAGACACACAAACACATGTTTATGGTTACAGACAGCTTCATCAGATAAAGAGTGTTCTATCTAAACAATTTCTTCCCCTGCATCACCAAACTAAGTGTGCCGGCTATCTAATTTTATCAAATGTATAGTAAAAAATCCATTCACAATTCTTTTCTTTTTATCAAATATTCAAACTATTTTTGACATTTTAAGTAGGTAGTGTACCAAATTAAATTATAAGAGAATAATAATCCCATCTGTCAATTAGTCGATAATATAATATGTAAACATCAATGAGCATGGTTGTTGTAATATTTCCACTATTGAAATCCAACAATAAAATTTAAAAATATGTTAAAAATCAAAATTAATCCATTCTTAAAATGTTATTTATGTAATTTATGACATGATAAACTCAAATTTAATTTAAAAATACAAAAATTTGTTAGCTTTTAAACATCATTATAATTTTATTTCATGAACTTAAAAATATGTAGCAGTCATTACTTTGAAATTGAAACAAGTTTTTGTAATTTCAAATGGGTTTTTTCTAGGACTTTTGGAGAAATATGTTCCCGAAACTTGCGCAGGAAAAATTATTTCCCAGTAATTTTTGGGAAAAGTTAATGTTAAAAGGAGTCTGTCTATTAATGTGACATTTATACTTAATGCTCATTGACATTATTATTAATTTATTAAAGTTAAATTAACCTTATCTTCTTTTAAGTTGACGGATTTAAAAAAAAAAAAAGCAGCTTTAATTTTACAACTATTATAACTAGTCTACTTGATAGTAACATTTATCTCTGAATATTTATTTAAGGATGAAAAACCTATGTTTGGTGAAAAATAATAAGTGGCTTATAAATATTAA
>CABEEJ010008470.1:13182-23690 GCA_901482245.1 Timema douglasi
GATTTTTTAAAATAATTTTCTATAAGAAAATTGGAATTTTTTTATTAAAACTTTATTTATTACAATAAAAACTGATATGGAATTAAATGCTATTTTTTTAAAAAAATATTATATTCTTGAAAAAATTAATAATACTAGGCCATCAACATATCAAGGTCAACAATATATAGAAAATAAATAAAACAGTCATATAGGTTTCTTGTATAAACTTAAAATTTGACTGTCAGAAGTGACAGTTGCTAAACACATGGTTTTGCAGATCATATGGTCCGGCGTAGGGATACATAATTTGGTCTGGTTACTTTTCAGATCAGCTGTGAGCTGTCAGTCAGCACCAAAGAAGTGGTATGAGCACTGTAGGCACATCTGCTCAGTTGAAAAATATTTTTGGTATTTTTATTGACTAGACTGTGGCTCACCTTTATTTATTTTGATTAATCTGAATATTCTTATGTTTTATTGCATAAGTAATTATTAAAATTCACATCATGATTTTTTTAAGAACATTTTATTTAGTCTTAAAATGTATTTATATTTATACCAAAAATGTTTGATTAAATTACAAAATTATAATTGCTTTACACCTAGGGCTTGTGTTATATTTGGAAAACTTACAATTCATTAAATATAAATTAATATAAAAATTTTGTTTACACATTTTTTTTCCATTAAAAAATATTCTACAAGATTAGATAATTTAAATTTATTTTTCAGGCCTTTAAATTGCAACCTTATCATAGTTTTGGTCTCTCTTCCTAACGCTATTTGAATCACCCCGGTTTCTAATTTTATCCTTCAATTATTTTTATTATAATAAATGGGAAGGCTAAATTTAGGCTAAAACTATAATTAGTCAAAATAAATAGAAGCCTAAAGTGAAACATTATTTTTTAGATTTATTTTTATTTATCTCATTCCTGCAGGAAATTGATATTCTCTGAAGTTGCAATCTCATTCCTGCAAAGGTCTAGTTTTTTCACATGTTTCATGAAAACAGTTCACTAAAAGTAGGTGTCTTAAGTTACACCATTTAGTATACTATATATACTACATATACACTACATATATACTAGTATACTAGTATACTACATATAGTATACTATATTAAAGATTTAATAGGAATTTAGTATTTTTAAATATACAAAATATCTAGGCTAAGACCTTAGAAGTAGATGAGTTGATAGTAATTAGACAGATTCATATATCTACAGGGTGGCCACTGATCGGGAAAAGTGCTTGAATTTAGTCGTCTGTCTGAAATTTAAAGGGGAAGACCACTTTAAATAGCTATAAGTGCAATACAAATTTCACAAGTTTGCCAGGGAAAGACCACTTCATATATATTCTAGAAACATTACAATTTTAAAACTAGACAGGCTAGGCCCATTCTAAATAACTTATAGATGTATCCAAATTTTTAAAAAAAATCTGAGGTAGGACCACTCCATTTATCTTAAAGAGGAGTCTAAGTTTCAAAATGTTTCCAGTCGAGAACCTCTCAAAATGGTTTCTAAGTGCATTCACTTTTAAAACAATTTTTGGGGAACTTTTTTTTAACCCTCTACATACACAAATATGTTTCCTCCACCACTGGGTGTAACACATTGTACACATGCCACTGTTTAACTTTTCTATTCTCCACTCATAGCTGAGCATGCATCACAAGTGGAATAATTACTTTCTGATCCAGACCTTAGAAAAAGTGTGATGGTGTAGAGTAATTCCTTGGCTGTACCCTAATTTATTTATTTTTGGGGGGGGGGAATGGAGGGGTCTTGTGTGGGTGGCTCGTGGGGAGGTCCCCTACCAGGAAATCATAAGAATCTATTTTTTGAACAAAGAATTTCTTGAAGTATTCTAAGACATAATTGAATTTGTAGTTGGTATGAATTGTATAGGAGTCCAATACTCTAATAACTTAAGCATGTGGCCTACAATTTTCTTATAAGTGTTTAGGCCTTGCCCTTCCATACTCCTTTCAATTTTTAATTTAATATAGCCGGTTGGTGCCATATTACCTTTGTATAGGCATGAGTAGAAATACTTACTAACAATACTTTCTAAAGTACTAAAATTTGGTGGCGTGTTCAACATACCTTTTACAAAATATTTTCATTCAGATTCATTTATTTAAACTCTCACAATAAAAAAAAAGTCTTTTCAAAAATCAGGATTTTTTAAATTATGTTTTGCCAGGAAAACCAGCAACTATGTTATAATTGTATTCTAAAGTTTGAGCGGCCATCCTGATCTAAGACTGGCAGTGGCTCAATTTTACAATGACTTGCAAAGTTAATATTTCAGGTAAAGTTAACACACAAAGATTATACATTATGTTAATTTATTTTAAAACAGGGTGTCTACTCAGTTAGAGGAACAAAAATTCATGACTTTTTGGTGACCTTTTTTGACCACAAAATACCTTTGGGGGCGTATAGCCCAAATGGGCAATAAGACGTGGTGCAAAAAAAATTCCTTCGCTAAACGGTCGAACATTATATTGTAGATCGGGCCTAGATATTATAATAACAAACTCAAGTAAAAACTATTACTATAATCATACAACAAGAAAACTTACTTGTAATTAAAGATGTTTGAAGATCCCAGAAGCTGAAGTCTCTCAACAAACATAAAAATCTAATATTGTTCAAATTTGTCACCTAATATTTAGTTTATACACAAAATCACAACATACAGGATTTACATCTGCCTCAATCGTTTCTTCTCCAAGTCGATTTCAGTTTGAAGTGCTGAAGCCTCTTCTTCAGCCTGTTAGATAAGTTTTCTTTTCTTTGCCTTGAGTTTATTTACAGTTTCCAATGTTGTTTTTGATCTGTTAGCTTCTTCACTTTCTTTCTTCTTCATTTCTTCAATTGCTTCCCTCCTTTTGGAACTTGTTCGCCTAGCTGCATGCATCATCCCACTTGTAAATTCCACATTCTTTATGCCACCTACTGACTGAACCATTGAATATATTCTGCGTTGGGAGATTAGAGAACGCTCTTTCATATTTTCAACCAAACATTCCTTGTTTACTGAAAAACCTCTTTCAACAGCACTGTTTCCATGGAACATTGTAAATATCATCGTGCAAAATGACAGCAATGCCTTGCAAGCTTTTGCATTAATGAAGATGTTGAAGAGAAAAGAATATAGTCTGGTTTCATTGAAATCAAATGTCTTCGGCTCTTCTTGAACAGAAGACTGCTCACAGAATTCAAGGTAGTTTTTTCTTATATGTTCAGCTGTTCAGTTGTTTGAAGTGAGTTGTTCGAGTGTTATGTTGACCCGTTGTACTCTTAGAGTGCCACTAGTCATTACTGCTGGTGAAAGGCATGAAGCATCTTTCACCATGCACTTTCGTAATGGAGACCTAGGCCCAGTCAATTTTTGAAACATTTCCACTAAGAAGTGACTGCAATCTTTTCTAAAGAGCTGTACATCAAGTTCTTTCACATTCTTACAAAATTTCTTCGTACCAAAGCCTATTTCTACGTTCGAAAAGCTCAATAGATTTTCATTTTTGACATCAATTGCCAAGAGCTGTCCTGAGTTTTTCACATTGCTTATAACCTTTGCCTTAAAGGACGCGAGCAGCAATGCTACGTGCCATCGAATAAAGTTCGGCATGTACAATGGGCAACATTGGTTTGTCATTTTGAAATATTTTAAGATATGGTTCCACTTATCCTACTACTGACTGTAAGAAAAAGAGTTTGGCTTCAAGAAGGTTATCTTTTAGGAAGTCTCGTACAACACCGAAATTCTTTGTTTCAGGTGGTTTGGAACATACAAAAGCCACATATTTCTTTAAATGTGAAATCATTTTCAAGGCTCTTTCAATTACTTTGAGTTTTCCACCCATCTGATGGAACACATTTTAAGTGGAAAGAGGTCTGATCCACTTGAGAGGATGTAATCAGATCTTCGAGATGGACAATCTTTAAACAGATAATACAACGAACGCAGAAAATTATGAACTTGCCATTCACATTTATTATGAGCTGTCTTATAAGCCCCATGAACTAATGAAGAGAGCATGTGCCAACATCAATAGGTTTCTTGTCTTCAGAGTTATCTAAATATGTTCCCATCATTTGATTAAAGTCCTTAAGGAATTTTAAATTTACATTAGGTCCATCAACAGCAATTTGTAGAACATTCTTTAAAGGCAGTCCTAATTCAGACATACCTGACGTAAAGGAATCAAGGAGGCCAGCTGTAGTAGAATGCCCTAAAACACAGAGTTTAAGTATCAAGTCGAAATCACATTTAAACATGAGTTCCAATAATGGACAATGATGTCCATTTGTCCTTTTTGGGCAATTCTATTGAGACTTTCATCAAGTGAAACTGCAAAAAATGCAATCTTCTTTAATTCCGCCGAGAGTTTTTCTTGGAAGAAGGGGCCAAGACCAAAGGTTGTCAAATAACCAAGTTTGTCTTTTTGCATTTTGAACTTCTGTGCTATTACAATGTCAGGAAACATGACTGAGAAAAGATCACTGGAAATATGTGAACATCTGTCAGAAATATGAGTCATAACCTTATTCATGGACCACAGATTTTCTGCTTTCAAGGTATCATCATTTACACAAAATTTACTTAAAGGTCCTCAAAGAGATGAGGAAGATGAAACAACTAATGTAGATGAAGCTGCTACCAAAGATACATCATTTTCAGAAGTAGGCCTACTTGTGGAAGGTAATAATTCTTTTACTGGTTCTGGCTGTTTACATCCAACTTTTTCAGAAGATATAAAGCTGAGCGTTTTTTGTTTACCTTGGAGTAGGGCAGAGGTCAGTTCCAAATGCTTCTTACCTTTTTCATGAATTTTCACTCCATTCAAACCACTGTGGCTTATATCAAATTTCGATTTACAAAATGTACAATAAGCCTTATACTGGTCATCTTCAACAGGGCGCAACCACTTTGAAGTATTTATTTTCTTCAACAGTCAGCCAAAACTCTTTGAATAAACATTTACCAGGCATCTTTTAACAGATTAGCCTAAACTTCACACATAAAATCTTTTAATGCCCCCCATAAACAATTATGGATTTTTTTCGCAACACACTATTAAAAAATAATATAGGCCTAATATTTTATGTGCCCATAAGACAACGAAAATCATTTTAAAAATTGGTAAATTTCAACTGTTTTGAATGAATGGTCTTTAAAATTAAATTAATTACGTCAAGGATCAAATATTAACACTAATAGTATTATTTTATATTGTATAAAAAAATACGCCATGTTTCACTGCGAAAACGATTGCTATTTGCTGACAATGTTCATTTGAAATTATAATATACATGTTACACTGCCTTCAAATTGCAGTTGGATCACTGAAAGCGTAAAAAATTGATAATTGCCGCCAACATCTTGAATCAGATCCACAACACAGATGAACGCACGGTTTGTGTAGAAAATGTCCTAGTATTTTCCCGTATCATCTACAAAACCTGAATTACAATTCATTCACTTGAAAACCATTATTTGTAGACACACACACACAGCATAATGCACTCACACACCCCACGATACAAGTAGCACGCCACATTAAAATTTAATACAAGATGGCGAACGTTAACCTTGTCATTGGAATCACAAACAAAACAATCTGGCAACTTCCAACTGGCGTGTGCCACCACGTGTAGTGGATAGCGCTCCCCTTGGAAGCATTCGCGTTGTTACGATGTGTGGGAAATTCAAACTAAAATTATTTTTGTGACTTTATGACCAAAATATTAAAAATTCGTGACTTTTTTGCAATTAGTGAGTGACTTTTTCATGACTTTCGTGACCCAGTAGACACCCTGTAAAAGTAAATAGTATTAGTTTAAAATACTCATTATTATCAAAATTAGTTCACATTGTTATTATGTTTAAAAAAAAGTAAAAGTTTAAACAACACTACTTTATTTCATGTTCCAGGGTTACCCCCGAGAACTCTTACCCGTTACTGTGCCGGGAATCCCTTCGATGCATATCTGTCTTGACTTCATCCCAGAGCTGATGAGTCAACCCAGCATAGAGAAACAAGTGTTTGCCGTGGACCTCACTTCATACCTAGCGCTGCGATACACTGTACCCAAGTCCCTCAGCGTTGCAAGGCTGGCTGTCAACACACTTGCCACTTTGCTGGGAGGTTTGTAGAGTGAACATTCACTTATTCTTCTTTCTATGAGCATGATCGAAAAGGTTTTTGACTAGTGTCTAATCGCCTCCGCTGATTTGGTTCGAAGCTCAGTGGGGTCAAAGTACAAATTACTTGGGGTTTACAGGGACAGGAAATATGAATACAAACATATAAAAGTGAACAAACACAATATGGCTTTTACAAATAAAATAAAACAGTTCAGACTTTACCACTGAACAAAGAGGTTATGGCTGCCTCTTCAAGGAATTTGATTGTTACTGCCCAATCCCTCTACCTAGGTTTCAGTCTAATAGAACACATCAGGAGTGAGTGGGAAATGTGTAACACAACTTTCTAAAAGAGGAAACCAAAACTTATAAAAAGGAGTGTTTCTATCCCTCTTTCCTGTACTTTATTCCATAAATAACAAAACATACCCAAATACATATATAAAAGGTTTTAAATATATGTGGTTTTCTATAAATGTTCCTGATGTTTAACTCTAATTGTTTCAAATTCTTGAAAAACAATGTTCAAAATGAGTTTGTCAAAACTCTTTTGGAGAAACTAACAAAGTTAAACTTTTTTTTAATTTTCCATTAGGTAACACTATTAATAACAATTACAGTAAAAATGTTTTGATTGCATCAATATGAAAATTGAGGAAAATTTGGGGCATGTAACCTTAAAACAAGTAGAGTATTATTATCAACGATAAACCACTCATTCTAGAAAACCCAAGGATATCTGCTCCCAGCTCTACAAACTTATCCATCCCCTTCCTGTGTACTTTGTAAAGAAGCTGAATCTACAATGAATATAGATAACCTACAACCGCCCCATGGCTTCTTTGGTGCTGACAGCTAAAAACTTTTGAAAAGTTACCAGACCAAATTATGTATCCCTACGCCTAACCATATGATCTGCACTTCTGACGGTCAAAATTTAGGTATTTACCTAAATGCTGACTGTCAGAAGTCAGCTGTGAGCTGTCAGAAGTCAGCTGTGAGCTGTCAGTCAGCACTAAAGAAGTCATGGGGCTACTGTAGTCCACTGTGCTATTATTTAACCCATTGCTATTGGGCTGGAAGAACTCTGGTGTAATGCAAATACTAAGCAGCATTGAAATAGACTAATTTAAATAAATGAGGTCAAAATTTGCCTGTATGGTCATAAACCCTTAAATGGGAAATCATCTTTGTTGCAGCTGGTCAGGATTAAACAGTGTATCAAACTTTCAAGTCAGTTTGGCTCAATATCTGTTCAATCAACCCCGCTGATTTTAAATATAAGCCCATACTTACTACCATTGAGAATTCAGATTTTAATTAAAGTTCATGTGAGATATCAATAAAATCATATGAACAATGGTTCTAATGATCTTGAGGTTTTTAAGTGGCTAAAAAATTATCTACGACAATGAATTAGAGATGGACGAAAATTACATTTTTATTGTGAAACGGGGATCAGGACAGGAAATTATAAAAAATTACGCTTTAGCATAGTTTTAGATTTAAAATATATATTGATTTTTTTTAAAATTAATATGGTAAGACTTTTAAAAATGTTAACATTTTAAAATCTAATATAAATAACATTTTTATCAAATCATATAGCAGAATTTTGAGCAAATATTGAATAATACAATCAAATAGTTAAATTTATTACATTTTTGATGGAAATAAATTTTATCAGTTAATTTATTTTTAAAATTGTGTTTTAAATTTAATTACCTTCATAGTGCAAAAGATAATATAAAACATATTTGACACCCCTTAAATTTTACTTAGGTTTATTAAAATTCCTAGAATGTTCCTCTTAAAGTTCATTAAATGTTATGTCTGACATAGTTGACACCCCTTAATTTTCTTCTAGACTTGAAACCCCTTAATGTTCATTAGGGTTGATGACCCTTAAATGTTCTCTAGGTTTTAAACTTTTTAAAGGCTCTTATGTTTCAGGACCCTTTGTTTGACTCTAAATCTTTCACCCTATCTCTTCACTTGCTGAACCTAACAAATAACTCTTTATAGACAGAGCACAATGAGTCACTCACCTCTCGACTTATAGTATAATTTAGGGAAAAGCAAATCCTGCCACTTACGAGAATGGATAAATACTCAAGAGTTTGCAATCTCGTCCAGCCCTACAGGTAATCAAACTTGTGTTTCAGTGTTGCCAAGTGTTAGCAGAGCACAGTTGTTCACTCCAGTCCTGTCATCTCTGGTGCGTATCTGCAGAGCATTTCCACCCCTCGTTGATGACACAGTACAACTGTTGCTCCAACTAGGACGCATGTGTGAGGCCCAAAAGTCTCTAATTGGTTCTATGCCTTCTCATGCAGACTTTGAGAGTGACATGAAGCTTAACGAAATGTTGTGTGATGAGAGCCGAAGAACTTATATCCATATTTTGAAAGAAGCTGTGCTCAAGGTGCAAGTGTATTGACATAATACTACCTTCAAAGCTATTTCGATTTTTATATCATTCATTGTGATACTTTCCAACCAACTATAGATGAAATTTACCAGACCTATCTATTAAAAATATTTTGTTTACATTAAAAATATTTTTAATGAATCTAGTGTGTCTTCAATTTACCTTTAGATTTCAATTATTTTTTTTAAAGGTAAAATATGTTTTCTCAGAATATAATTCAAAACTAAAGAATATTCAATTTGATCATTAAGTTTTTAAAGCTTTACAAAGGCTTACTACTGAATGAAGTTTTTTTTCAACATGTTTGTTCATGTGTATATCAAAAGACTTAAACAAATGAGCGGGTTGAGGCAAAAACATGATAACCCTCATCGATTTAGGTAGGATATTTTCACTCTTCAAATATCTATAAAATTATGAAATTTATTTATACAAAATAAGTAAAATATTCTTAGATATTATTCTCAAGGTCTTGATTTACTATAAAAACAACTTTTAGTTTAAGTGCTGAATAACCATAAATCACTGATGGCTTATTTTGTCATTAAATGAGGATTATCATGTTTTTTGCCCCAACCCCCTCAAACATGGATGTATCTGACTATATCTACATAATATAAACAAGAATAAAACTTTGACTGCAGATAAATTTACAAAAATATAATATTGTTGTAACCAATATTATTTTGAATATGCCCCTTATAAGTTTGATCATAGAAAATAAATCCATATGATTTATTTTGTAGATTAAATTTCTATTTAAATTGTCTTGTTATAAATTAAATTAGCTGATGAGCCAAATAAGATACATTCATTACTGTTTCCAGCCTGTGGCCTGGGTCAGTTTTTTTATTCAAGCCATATATTTTCCACTGCTGGCTTGCTAGGCCTGTCCTAGCTTTATATGTATTATAATCTATCTTAAGACTAGGACAGACACAACATCCAGTCCTCGGACATTAATTCATCACAGTGAAAGGATAAACCCACATTTAATCATCGATTAGGGCTCTGCAAGTACTCGTATTTAGAGCTGAGCTCATCACTTAGCTCAAGATCGAAAGTTTTGTAGGCTCGTCATTTTTGAGCTTCCACTTGATGTATGTAATAATAAATTCTTAAAATGCAATGTTAGGCATAGATAATATTGGCATTTCCAATTATAAATTTATTAAAATCAATATAACAGAGCTTTAAAACTACTTTCATGCAGTAAACTTATCTAATATTGTTATCCATTTTGAATTATCCTTAATTGAAGTTGTATTGCCATGATAAAGCAATGAAAGTAAAACTAGCTAAATAGGTTACTTAATAATTGAATGTATATTTTTACTATCTTTATGTGGTCTCTTTCTAAAATAATAATTTCTGTTATAGTAAAAATTTAACATTGAGAATATATTATTTGAATGTTTTCAAACTTAAGATATTTTAAACGTGTAATAATTAATATGTTTGTCAACCTGGCTAAGGTCAATGTTGATCATAATAATCATTGCAATATACATATTGGACCAACCTCACCATATTTTAATAAAAAATATTTTACTATTTCAGATAGTTTTCTATAAACAGTATTTTAACCATTTTATTTTTCATTTTAAAGTATGAACAACTTTTATTTAAGCATTAAAAATTGACATGAAATAAATTTATCAGTAAGATAATTCCTAGCGAGTGCCCATACAATACACATGTGCAACTGCACATAAAGGAATGGAATTGGAACAGAAGACGTGATCATGCATGACTATACAAAGGAACAGTAAACAAAATATTGTCGTATCCCTCAGGTTTGGGAAGTCGAGCTTGGAAGTTTTTGGATTCGTCTCCTCTCTAAATCCTTGATAGGAACCTAGGGTCTCGAAGAAATACTCTGATGTTTACGTGAGAAGACTAGTGTCCTTTACTTTTATTAATAACA
>CABEEJ010008471.1:0-23689 GCA_901482245.1 Timema douglasi
CCTTATTCAGTTTTGATTATCTATATTGCTTTGCACTTCACGCGAATGGGTTACATGCGCTAATGTTTTGTTCTTGTAATACAGATGTGGACGGCTGCCCGAGGCAGTATTGGGCAGAGTGTTCACTACATTATCCGAGCTCTCTAAATGCTGAACGATTGTTTATTGTTATTGAAAAAAATAATAAGGTGTATTTCACTTTAGTTTGGCTACTTTACGCCTTAGTAAATGGACTGCCAATTTCCAGTAATAAACAGTGATCTCTGCTACTCTTATGTACTGTGCCCTTTGAAAATAAAATGTATGCTTTTCGTGTTACTAGGTAAGGTTTAATTGCACCCCACACCTTCATTCCTGTCATGTAGGGTGCAATCTTTAGGATTCACATTGATATAGGCACGATGTTTGATGTTCCACAGCACAGGATTTTGTTCATAAATTCGCAAAAAGTCTACGATATTGTTGCTGTTCCACTTCACTCCAAACATTTTGATTAACAACGAAAACAATCTGCCAGAAACAACTCTACTGAGTGAGTGGGAGAGTTTGGTAGCTCAGTGTAATCGACACTCGCTGAGCTTGTTGGAACAATAGTCCAGTGCAATACGGTTTTAAATGGCAAAATTTGGGACTTAAAACATATCTGATACTGTTTGGGATTGGTTTAGAAATTCTAATGAACACCCAGAAGAAAGTCCCAAGAAATCATTTTGAAAAATTAAGTTGGCCATATTGGAATTATGTAAGGGTTGATGAAAGCATCTGTTCCAAGCATACTGGTACACATAGAAGGCTCTTTTTTTTTTTTACAGAAAAACATGCTATCACATAAACACAAAAATATCTACTTTGTTTCAACTATTAAGCTGGGAGTTTGAAATTTACTTTTAGTATTTTTTGTAACCAACACGGGAGGCTTTCCTTCAATAAAACCCTTACCTTTGATTTTACAGAGAATAGTTTTAAATAAAACTTGTAGAGCATAAAACCTTCTATCTAATACATGTATAGTTTTACCTATATATGTTAATCCTGCTGGTCATCATTACGTTTAAACGTGCGCTACACTTGCGCTCAGCCTAGATATGAAAAATTTTGAACAGGAAATTTTCCGCATTGGCGGCTTGCAGTGGAAGGTTTAAATTGTGGAGGTGACACCTGTAACTTATTGTACTTCAAAATATAGTGTGTTAAGAGACGACTAGGTTATATAAGGGTAAGGGGTATTTTGGAAGTACGGGATAAGGGGAAGAGACAAATATTGGGATAATCTTAACATTACTTTAGTTATCTTATTGTTGATAAGAAATCGAAGTATGATTTATGAACATAACGGGTCTACAAAGGCTCACATTCATTTATTTCTATACTGTTTTTTTTAGCACCGCTTCTTACTACCCGCTCGGGTTATACACCTATGTACTTATTACGCTAGTTTATTAGGGATACGGAAGGTTGAATTTACAGGAATTGCACCCGTATTTATGTGGAGAGTTAGTGAGTAAGTAAGTGGAAAACCATTTAGAAAAAACCTTCCTCAGTGCACTCGAATTGAACCCCGATCTCCCTGTCATCGGCAGTCTAGTCTAGTGTGAGAGTAGCGTGTTGGACCTTGCGGCCACCGGAGAAGGTGTTTCTTACTACTACTATCACTACCACTAATTATTATTATTGCTGTTGATATTATTATTATTATTGCTGTTATTATTATTATCAATTTAATCAGTTGAAATTAATCAACAGGAAATAATAATAGAAAATTTTCCACGGAAAATTTACCGTCTCGCATCTCTAGCTCAGCCATGGCTCAGCTCCACCTTATTCTTTACAGTAAATTTTTAAACGTTTTTTTATCATCTTCCCATATCTATATTACAACTAGGAGAGGTCCAAATGATTATAACTAATATTTTTTATTAATTAATACAGTTTCAAGCGTAATTTAATTTATAACTAAGATCAATCGAAACAATTATAGATGAAACATTATTTTCAATGAAATGAACAATGCCAAGATTATCTAAAGAAATTGTCGATTAACGTTATATTAAGACTAATGGTTCAAGTGCAGTTGAATAAATCCAGTGTTAATGGGAGAACAGGAAAACTGTGGGTGCAATATATGTAAGTGGTTCGTATCATCATGCTATTCATACGAGCTGAGTGATCTGGTGATTGGGGGTTTCCCATATACAGCGTTCAGCAAATGTTTCCTTTCTTACACGCATCTGGACACTTGAATTATTCCCGTTTGACCCAAACCTACCTACATATGATGCTCTGACTTCTACCATCCGATGAGTATAAGAAGTTTGTTGATAGTTTCTTCACGAAAAGACGCTCAAACAAGTTTTGGTCAGGCATCTGGAGTGATATGGTTATAGAACAAACCCTCATGCACGCAATGAAATCATTTGGAGGGTTGACAACTGGTAGGGGCAACGATTGCTCAATGGCTCCATACCATGACTTATACTTCTCGGCGGTGGCGGCTCGTTCGTGAGAGCAGCAGAGCTGTATCACTCCCAACAATTCTATATGTATTTTATTTTCATTTAATGTATTACATTACACTATAATACAACCCAGCAGATTATAAATAATTTCAACATATTTTAGATTTGGTAGTTTTTACGGACAGTAATTGTGTTGTTCGTGAGGCTACTGGCTAGTCGTCAGTCGCTTTAACTCTCTCTGAGCCCCTTGGCTAGTGGATAAGTGTAGACGAAAAAGAGGGAAAGTAGGGGAAATGACCAAGCAGTAAGTACTTCCTCAAACTGTCAGTATCTTTAATGCCAATTATTCTCCTCAAGATGCCATTTCAGCAGCTGGTGAACATTTTCTCCTTAAAATATAATGGAGTGAGTAGAGAAACTGAAATTAACACTGCAAGACATAGCACATATCTAAGAACAATTACTGCCAAGAAACGACTCAATACAAATTTTAAACTCGCCTCTCTTCCCCCTACCAAAGCAGCAGCTCGCCAGCAATCTCTCAGAGTTTATCACCAAATTCAACTGTGGAAAGATATGATATTATTACCAGCTACAAACTGTGGTTTGAAGCGTCATGCGAGTTAGATCCTTGTCCCTATACATACTATTCAGGATCCTGCTCCTCAAAACCTTCTGAAGCTGATTTTTTGTACCTGCAAGGTCAACTGCGAGAAATATTGTGTGTGCTGAAGAAGCTCCTTGCCCTGTTCTCGGATGTGCGCCCACTGCGCTGGAGTAGGATGCAATAATACACCACCTGTCTCTGATGATGGTATTACCACTGGGTTAAGAATTTTTAAATAACTTTTTTTCTTCGCCCTCAAAATAAGAGAACATTTTCCACCTCAAGATAATGTTGGATCTTTACGTTTTATGTACCCCTGAACTAAAAAAATAAGTCTCATAGAATCCTTTATGTCCCCATGTCTCTCAATATCTTAGGTTACATCCAAAACGATCTGTTGAATTACGTTAAAACTTGATGGTTAAAATATGTTATATGGTCACTCTTCGAGATTAATTTAAAAATTAATAACTGGGGAGCGTTTTAATTGACATTTGACTTGGTTTTTTCAGGCATTTAAAAATGAATACGAACATACATATATAGCTATATCTATACATAATAAACCTGTAAATTTGCCTGTACATTATATTGACTCTCTTTGTTTGTTTCCAGCCAACACCAAAGTACTCATCAGATTGAGATAAAACATTTTCCGTTGTAATCCTTATCTTTAAGAATAGAAGTTAAGCTAATACCATCACGCTATATCATCAGAAAAAGAAGCAGTGTTGAAAAAACTGTCAGTGTGGCTACATTTGCTTCCTAAATTTGTAACAATTCTAATATATTAACTTTAAATGTATACATCTTCTTTGTAATTTTCCTTAAATGAGTGGTTTGGAAATATCATCAAAAATCATGAATGTAGAATTAATTTATTTCTGTCTTGATCAACAAATCAATTGCAATCCAGAGAGTAATAATTACAGAATATATTTCAAACTTAAATCAAAAGAGAAGCTATGTTTTGTGTTGGTTGTTCTATATTCACGTTAATAGGCAAATCGTGATTATTTAAGACTCTTGGCCCTGTCGAGTGCAAGCACTGACGTCTTTAGTTACAGGCCGGAATACTTAAGTTTGGCAACACTGCGTTGAGGCCGGTCAACAGCACAGCCACGTGCAGTATAGATGATTTAATTCAGTTGTTTACTGTGTGGGATGTTTGTTTCTCGTGTAATTTACTTAATTTGAACTTTTGTTTGGTTCATTCGTCTAATGTTATAAGTAATTTGGCAAAACATACAATAGATGAACATTTTGTGGTTGTGATTAGTGATATTCAAACGCTGACATTATTTCAGAATTCTCAGTTTTGTACAGTTGTGGTTATGCTTACTACAAAGTGCCTTTTTGTTTGGAATGCAGTTAATCCATTGACTTTTTTAGTTGGGTATGATACAGATGCTAACTATTTCAATTATCTTACCAGAGGATAACTGAGTTGTCATTCAAAATAAATTATTAAATAACAATGTATATCAGTGGCGGCTCGTGTATAGGCACTGCGGAACTGCAGCACCCCCTATTTCCACTTTATATTATAGATAACATTTAATATAATGAGTCATTTTTTAAATTCTTTATTAATTTTTGTAGTACAATATATATCCCTTAAGCTTAATGTCAGTACTTCAGTAGCCATCCCCCGGTTTATGAAAAAGATACAAAAATCTTTGTATGGAACTGTGCGCTTTACAGTGCCAGTGGCGTGGTGTTTGACTGTTGTGCGCATGCGCATATAGGAGGGGGTGGGGAGAAAGGCGGGACTGCCAGGTATATAGAGCACTGTTGCTTTCGCAGTGCCGGCTCTGGCATGATGGTGGAAGAAAGTTGTTTTTTTTACTCGGAATGTGTTGTGCTTAAAAACCGTGTACCATAGTCTAGAATGTGATAAAGTGTAGAAGAGTGTGTAATTAGATTATTATTCTGCTTCCAGCTATTCCATTTGATTAATTTTTTTCTGTTCTTTTATTTAACAGAAAGACTAAATTCGCTTGCAGTACTTTCAATGGAGAAAAATTTCCTCAATTGTCATCCAGAGATCAAGTAGGAAATTATTGAACTTTTGCGCATAATAAAACAAGAAGAATGGATTTCATTTTTAAATGAATAGATCAAGCTTGAGCTGTAACAATTTAAGTTAAAGTAAGAACAAAATGTTTGGTTTTTTGTTAAGATTTTATCAATTTCCTGAATAAATTTTCTTTTTATACATGTTTTTTTCCTTTTACACAATTTTAAAACAAAGGCTAAACATTTTCTGGAGCAGCACCCCCACTAATTTTAGCTACGAGCTGCCACTGCTGTCTATTTTATCGAAATATTTGATAAAGAAGACACCTGGACATGGGCATTGAACCAGTGACCTCTGCATTAGTGCAACAATTAATGGTCTTTCTAGGTTTTGAGCGAGTACCTTTTATAATTTTCATCATAATATTCTAACCGTGTTTGTGAACGCTACATAATCCTTACCTAGCAAATTTATTTTAAAATTCGTATTTAAATGTTTATTTGTTGTAATTTTTAACCTCTGAAGTATTTTTATTAAATGATATACGTAAAACATGTTTAGAATAATTGTCGGTATCGTTCAAAGTGACTCATCAGTCTTTAAATAAAGAAAACAGAAAATAGTCACACAATTCTTCAAAAGAACCAGCGAATTGCTAGGCCTTATGACGTCACTACAAGTGGAGTTGCCACATTTAACACTCTGGCCTGTAAAGACAGCCATAGTGCAAGTCTAAAACCTTTTTTGTGTGATGGTGGGCGGGAGGGTGAAAGGCATGGCGTGGCTTCACAACCGGCCAAAGTATCCTTCCGCGTCAACTAGAACAATTGGATCACGGAAACCGTAGATGGCACTAGCTACCAAACAGGTCTTGCGTAAAAAGTATACCTTGGAAATAACAGTGTTCTTAAGAACGAGAGAAATTTTTATGTTAATATTTTCAACACCCCTTCTAAGATAATGTCTCGATGTTTATTAATTTTATATATTTTCTTACTTTTTTTTTATGAAGCCGGCAGTTTTCTATTGAGAAATGTCATTTCTATCGATATTTGATCACTGTTAAAATTATAGAGGACTTGTGTATATAAAAAAAAGTATGGATTAATCAACATGCTTCTATTTTTGAACAAATCGTTTCCGAAAATAAAATTGCAAAACAATAAAAAATGTTGAAGATAACTGTTTGTTCCCATAGCTATGCATTTCCACGCCAAATGAAAAGGACCCATCGCCATAACAAATAAAACTTATACCTAGGTGACGTTCATAATCTTTATGTGACTTGGTTTGACATTTAAATGGATACCTATTTAGACAAATAGATTAATTCTTTCATTAGATGGCAGAAAAATATGGATTTAAATGGTGTACGATAAGCAACAGCACATATCCGACTATTTAAATGCTGGGAAATTGATTTTAATAAATTTATTCTATTTTTTTTATTTTTTTGCCCTTCTGTATAACGTATTTTCCACTGCAGACAGAGGTAAACGTTTCTAAAAGATGTCACACTCAGCTCTCTTTAGCTAGGTCTGTGCCAGGAGACAGAAGTAGGATTTTGCTAGGAAGAAACTTTTAGAAAATACAAACATATTTGTGGTTAACACTGATAACATTTTACTATATTATTAATATTATTTTATAGTTATTGTTTGTATCCAACAAAAGTGACAGTTGCAGATGGCATGACTTTATAATAAATAAATAGGAGTAGATCTGTCAACTTTCATAGCTCTCAGATAAAGTTCTTTAAATGAAAATTGACATGTACATGAATCTACAACATTTTATAGTTTAGATGTGATTTTCTTTGTTCTAAAAACTGAGCTTTTAATTATAGTTTTCTATTAATTTTTAATCCTTAGTCCCTTTCCCATTCCCCTCATTGCTACGAATCCGTTTTATTTTTGTTTTGTTTTTAATAGGTGCAGGGGATTCCAGTAGAATTTAGCATCATAAGACTTACAAATTATTGTTCATATGATATTATCAATATTTCAAGAATATAATCTATGATAGTACCAGGGTTGGAGATATATAAATCAGCCATTTATACATTTCCTCTATATGCACCCTAGTAAAATAAATCTACGATAAAATGACCAAGAGGATCTATATCTCACAATGATGAACTATTTTCTTGGAAAAATGGTTTATACACTCGATAATATCTATACTTATCTAAGTAGATGTACTTCAAATGTATTTATTAAATTAAGATATAAGCCTATACATTTGTTGTGAGCTTGAATTCAATATTTAATCAAAATCAGTGTCAGCACTACGGTGGAACTCCAGAAATGGCAGAATTCATTCAAGCTAGAGTCTGCTAGGACTCACCTCATAGGTGCAGCTCAACATTGGTATCGATCCCGCTTATCAGAAATAGTCAGTTGGGATCAATTCGAACGTCAATTTTGACGGTCCTCCCAGAAAAATTTGATCAAATGAAGAACCGTGTGCAAGACAAAAATGAAAACACACGTATTTATTTTCATGATAAAGTGCGGCTATGTAAGGGCCCGGGATTAGAGTTCACAGACACTAAGAAACAACTTGCAATTGGTCTGTGCTCACGTGACTAAAGTACTCTCGTCATGGGCAAACACCATGATGACCTGGATGACCTTCATGACATAAGGGATTTTGAAGAATGGAATGCACAGCGATCAAAATGTATTGCAGATCGTTCTGTGAAACAAGTTTTGTGGAGATCAAATGAGTAACCTAAGCCAGGCTTTCAAACCGGAAGTGACATGAACAGCTCACAAGAGATTAGTCAAGCAAGAGGTTGACCATACAGAAATGAAATAAAGCATGAGCGGCCAGATTCAGTGTATTATCAAAATAAAAAACGGGAACCAGGTTGTTTTAGTTGTCAAAAATATGGACACAAATCTCAAGACTGCTCGGAGACAATAGTATCTATAAAATGTTTAGCTTGTGGCCAAGAGGGCCATACCAGGTGTTTATGTAGTAACAGAAACAGACAAGTGGAAGAACATATTTAAATCACTAGCACCGAGAGAAACATAACCGCAGATTTGGAGAAATACCTAAAGGAAGTTAAGATAGAACCTGTATCATTTATGTTGTTATTAGACACAGGCAGTTCATGTTAAACAATACAAGACACAGCAGCCATCAAGTCTGGGTTGCCTTGCCAATTCAACCTTGTAAAAAGAATTTAAATAGGTTTGGGAACACATAAAATATGATCACTTCACTGGAGAATAGTTCCTGATATATCTATGGATAGTGCAATAAAAGGTGATGTGGAGATGCCGGTTGTCCCAGACAATGCATAAAGTACTGAGGTCATCATTGGAAGGACAGAGCCGCCAAGTGTGGCATTTGTTAAGTTAGGAGAACATTTATTTGTTGGAAATGCCGGCGAAGATCCCTTTAAGAAATTAAATCTACCACCAGTGACATAGGTACAAAGGATGAACCAATTAAATTGCGGACACTATCAGCCAACAAATTGAAAGGGAATCGCATTAATATTGTTCAAGTTGTGTGAAATGTATCTCAAGATGGCCAGATAATGTTTGGTGGCGCTGTTTATTAGCCAGATGAAAACGGGGAGTTCTCCTTACAAATTATAAATACAATTACTGAAGAGATGTACACTCTGTCGGGATTGAAAGATAGCAACTTATTGACTCAGCCCGCGTGGTATGCTATACCTCCACACATGACTGAAAAATAGTTTGCCTAGCTACGCCCAAGGCCGGAGTTATAGAAAGCCTAAACTTTTTGCCATGTCCAAATGGTTTGATCTACTAAATCAATTTTAATTTTGTGTTCTCTTCCTGATAAAATCAATTATTCTTTACACATTTGGTTAGTTAATTATGTTCGCTCTCATTAATATATGCGATGGCTTTTATTTCTAGCTTTTAAATATTTAACCACGCCCCACGTTATTTTGGCAGCAGTGCTACCGACATTTATTGGTTTTACATGGTAACATGAAGCAAGTCTCCCCTTTCCATAATATTAATTACTGTTAATAGCTAATTATGAATTTGTTAATGAGTAATTATTATATTCCACACATATAAATCAAATAACAAATTAACAATGAAGATTTTTACTTTATTTGTATAGAGCTTAGTTTAAAAACTTAGATAATTTAAGGACTCCAATCCTGGTTTAGAATATTTTTTATTAGTTCCGTGTGGACAAAACAATATATTTGATAAAATCTTACCCATTGGACATATTTTAGTTATAAAAGTGAATTTATTTGGTTCTTCAACGTTATTATGACGTCTATAACTTTGTGCGATCAGAGTTTGGTTTCATACTTTATTTACTGTTACAATAACGGCCCCAATATAACTATTAGAAAAAGTATGTATAAATACTTTTATTGAAGAAAAATTGTAGTTTAGTAAGATTTACGTTGATGATCATTTTCTAATAAATTTAATGTTTGATGTGTTGTTTATTTTCGCTAAATCTGTTTTTTACTACATCAAATCTGAAAATCCAAACAGTAAAACTGGCCATGTCGTAGGCAAGTATCAATATAAGAGTGAGGAGGTTTAGATAATTGAAAAGCAAGGAGAAATATTGTATTTGGTTTACGATCTTTAAAACACACTGCATGATATCTCTGCTTTTTTAAGGTTTGGAATGTAACTATCTTTAAGTAAAAAATAATAATTGTAGTTCTGTATTGTTTTTAAGAATGTACATGTCTGTTGGAAAAGATACCTGGAACTGTATAACCCATTGCGGTGCGTTTATTTATATTTATTCTGATGTCTGCTAAGGGAGGATCTAGCATACATCCCGTACAGACGGCAACATCACATTATCCAAGATACACACATATTGGTCCTTATATAAATGCCCATCTATTTTCCACATTACTCCCACACCAGATTGTGAAATCCACCCCTAGCTCGAGACAGAGAAGCGACCACTATAGTGGCGTTGAAGCACATAGGGTGTTGAAAACGAGTATTTTTAGGGCGATACACTAGCACATGACCATCATTTGATGAACTCCATACCTTCTCGTCAGTAAAAATATATTTCCTGCAATATTCTAATGGTCATCCTAAGTTTTCTTGTGTGAAATTCATTTGAGCCAGCTTCTGCTGTTCTATTAATATCTGTGTTGAAGCATCAATAAATGAATGGAACGCTCCTTTTCTTAAGCGCTCCAAAATGGTGTCTTTAGACAAGTATAGCTCACAAATTGTGTCTTTAAACAAGTTTCTCCCAACCTACGCATGAATTTGTCTACTTGTTAAATATGGGCTCGCCTGAGCTACAGCAACTACCTTGGCATCTTGTTTCCGAGTATTATTATGTGAAGCACCTCCACCATGACAACACTTAAGGCTGTTTTCATTTTTCCACCTAGATTTCCACAGCAAAATTGTTTTCGCCAGCGCGAAATTTTACTGTCCGTGTACCCTGCCTCCACTAAAACCAGAATCCTTCCTTTATCAGCTTCATTTAAGGCCCTGCCTACCCTCTCTGGCGGTGTGTTGAGATTTCAGCTCTCTAAATAGATGGAGTTGCTAAAGTTATACAAACTGGTGGATTCCAGCCATCAGGTTGGCAGAATAACTGGTTTGTTTAAACAATTGGGAGGCTGGCTGACGAGTAATCAGCCGAGGCCGCAAGCAGACTTTTCCTAGAACTGATAGAGATAAGAAGTGTAGCGCAGGACCGTAAAGTGTGTAGGCGACCAAGTTGGACTAAACGCGGGGAGATAAAACGTCAAGATACAATCACACTCTCGAACAGAAAAATTAGCTTATCCATCCCAGCCAGCTAGACGCTTCTGTCTGGGGGTTCAAATCCCTGCTGAGGGTATTTTGGGGAGATCTTATTCAATCGTTTCCTTATACTCTACCACGCAAATGTGGGTACATTTAATTCATTAATTCTGCCGTTTAGGTATGACCTAATTACGCTAGTGGGTTATGGATGAATACGTTCCAATTTAGAGGAAGTGCACCCGCATTCGAGTGGAGATAGAGTGGGAAAATATTTAATAAATATCACCCAATCATGATTGAGCCACGATCTCCCAGTCATCGGCAGTCTAGTCTAGTGCAAGAGTGACTCCTTAGACCATGTGACCACCAAAGTGGAATAATACCCATCCTCATATCTAAAAATAACTAAACGATTTAAATAACATGACTTACCAAATATTTAAAAATTACGTAAGCTAGAGAGGTGGGAGGGAGCTTACGTGAGGGAGGGAGGCTCTAAAATTATGTAACAAAGCCTTGCGTAATTTAAGGATGACCTCCTTGCAAAAAAAAAACTATGGGCCATAGATACAAGGCCTAGCAGCAGGGTCATGTTATTGAGCAGAGTAGAAACGAACTCAGGTCATTGCTTTATAAATCATCCTTTTAAAGAAGTCTTGAACTATTTTTTTCAAATAAATATCTGGTGAGGGTAGTGATAAATGATAATGTATAATTATTATTTATCAGAGAAAAAATTATTTAAGGTAAAATTAGAGATAACTTATTTTTGAAGATTTTGTCACTCATTATAATAACCTATACGAGAGAGTATTAGTAAGCAGATAAAATAAAAAATAACTAAAATTTAATGTGCTAAATTCGGATACAGTGATTTGATTAATTTTTAAACTTTAAAGGCTAAAGAGGCAATAAAATATTTAAAAAGCAATTTCATTTCGAAGACTAGAACAATTTTGACTATAAATATATGTTATTTTTTATTGATGATATCACCGCCTCATACTACCTGTTCATGTTATACGCATATATGATAATCTAATTGGGTAGTAATGATAAAGGAAGCATTTGAGAGGTTATCTACCAGCTTTTTTATTTTGGGAGATGGGGAAACAATTTAGGAAAAACTACCCTCAGTAGACCCGGCCAGGATTTGAACCCCAAGCGCTCCGCTATCAGAAGGCCAATTTAACACTGGAGTGACACCTTAGACCACTCGGCTACTGAAGTGGGTATCTGTTATTTAATACGGTGTTTACAGTTTTCAAACATCTATAGGATTTACACAATTTTCCAGAAATAAATGTTTTTGGGAATAATTTTTCATTATATTGGTAGATTTTAACTTGAGTAATATCTCCATGGTGTCAGCCCGCAAGCAGGCCATATCAATCGAGAGGCTGCCATATGTTGGTGAAGATAGTGCCAACATTTTCGGGTTGACGGTGTCATGTGGTCAGCACAACGAACCCTCCAGCCTTCTATCTCTGTTTTCTAGACTGAAGCGCTACCTATTCATTCAAGTAGCTCCTCATTTGTCCTCACGAGGTTGATTTTGGTTCCGTTTTGGACCCACTGCTTCGCAGACAGAATTGGGAGCACTGGGGATCGAACCCGGGACTTCGAGACCTGAAGTCAGTAAATCTGACCACTATACCACAGAGGCTGTTGGGTATCAACTACTTACTTATTTACTCTGTGGCATTGGGAACACAAAATTTAATTAACTTTAATGGTTTTAAATATATTTTACTTATCATCGGTTCCATATTGTAGTCAAGAATGTTAAAGCGCTATGACAATGCAATGATCGCGTAAATTAATCAGCTCTAGTAACTTTGATAGTTCGATTCCTGTAAAGTTGAAATTACTTAGTACTAGAGTGATACGAACTCGGCCAAGGCACAAGAAATTTTGAACATACTATAAGTGCGTTACAGAGTGTTAGTAACATTTACTTTCAGCTAAGAGCTTTTTTAGAAAAAAGTATTTGAAACATCAGAATAATCACTACATTGTTATATAGAAATATTTATTTGTATCTTAATTTTGATATTATTTTTACAATAAATAAAATAGTGTCACTACTCATTCGTTGTACTTAAATTAGTAAATACAGATAGCCTAAACGCCAGTAATATGATACCATTAAACAAAAGTTGTTCTTTACGACAAGCAGTTAAATAATCAATTATATCTTTGAGTTTCTGTCAAATCCTATACCGAAAAATATAGTCGATAAAAACATATTGAGAACGTCTCCAAATTACATTAAGACCCAATTTTATTTAAAATATCTATGTTTGATTTGAGCAGGAATGTTTATTTTTATTTATTACAATAGTGTATTAAAAATTCAATGTACAGTAGTTTTCATATACTCTGAATATTAACACTTATTATTACAACGTGTAGTGCTCAAGAACGAGAAAACCCAAGAAGGATAAAGAATTCCAGTAGAGATTTTTACATGTTTTACTGCCTCGGGAAAATAAGGGCTAATGTCATAGAACTTTGTGTATGGAGAAGCGTGTGGTTTTTTCTTTGAAAATAATGTATCACTAGAGTAATACTCTCATTGAAGTAAGTAGGGACCAACTATATTTATTCACACAGCAGGAAGACTTTGTGAGTATTTTAGTTACTGAATATATTAAGATGTTTATATTTAATTAAGCAAATTTTCATAATAGGACATAGGCCCTTCTTATCCCAATGCACATGGTATTAATGTTTCTTTGACTCAAGAAGGTCACAGAGATTATCTTAACCCTCCACTGCCGCCATGAATTCCGATACAGCAGAACGATACTAGCTTGTTAATGGGTAATGATCATACTAACGGCACCTATTATCAACTAAGATAACTATTTGTAGAAGGAAAAGTTGTATTTAAATCTATGTATTCTTACTAAAGTGTCGGCTTGCGAGTCGTTAGAGCTCAATATCGTAGTGATTATTGAAGCCAACCCAAATTTTAAAATACGTTTAAAAAGAAAAAGAAATTATTCATTAAATAATATGTTGTAAACAAACACTCTAGCTTAACTGTACACAGAAAATAAATAAATCTATTAATAATTTTTGTTTTCCCATTTAAAATACATTGAAATGGAAATATTTTAACGAAAATATTTCAACAACTATTTTTAGCATGGTTTGAAAATTCTATAAGAATTATGAAATATGCCCAGATATGTTACTAAAATAAATAAAAAACCATGTTTAATTATTAGATTTTTTTTTACACATTTTTTTGTTTATAGCCGTGAATTTATGGGTAGCCTCAGCCTTTAGCGTCCATGTCGTTCCATATCTGAGTTAACTGTGAACAATAAGTTCGAAACACAGTTCAAACACTCCAAGGATAAATGTTTTGTTTTGGTCTCCTACTTAGAAACAACCAACGGTTTGTAAAATGAGCCGTTTTTTCGAGTTTTCCATCATATGAAATTTTCACTCCTATGAGCCACTTATGGGAATGTAAATAATAATAATTTCACTCAGACGTTTAATAAAGTATATTATATTATTGAAGTTATAAAACACTTATAATCAACATTAACAAAGAAAAATTATAACCTACTGGACTTTAAATATTAACTATCCGTACATTCAAACACTAGGCCCAAATTTCTGGCATATTCAGCTTGGTTTTTTAATCATGGTAAGTTCGGGGTTTGAATCCTTGATAGATGTACTGAGAATTTGTTGCCCTCATTTTTTTTAACATACTACCACCAAATTTTGGGTACATTAATTCTCAATCTATATCTTCCTCAACACTACTCAACTATAGTAATTAATAGACATTCCTATATACCGATAGGGTGGTGAGACGTGATAGTGAAAAAAAATTAGCCTAAGATCGAACGCCTGATACACCACATCCAACAGTAGTTCATGGAATGTTACAAGGCAAACCCATCAAAAGAATTAACATTTTAGGCCCAACTCAAGTTCAAATATGATTTTCTAAACCTCTCCCTTTAATCATAGCCAAGAACGATAACTAATTAGTAAGGACCTTATAGTTGTGACGAGCTAGTGCACATTAGCACACACAAAATTGTGTAAACTCATTATCCTTCAATATATATCTCCCACGTACCTTCTGGAGTGAATGTTTTGCTCTCCATTGAACTACATGTTAACGTGAGCATGTTCCTAGACCCGGGCTGATTAACGTCATCTAATTAGCATTCTCTCTTTTACCGTCTCAAGAGAACGTGGGGTGAGGCTACATAAGTTTTCTTTGTTATTGTATCTCTCTCTGCACTTGTCCTCTCTTGGGAGCGTGCTGCTCCCTGTCTTCTTATGTTGTGATTGTCTGAAACTATTCTTCCCCCCTCCCGTTTTCTTTGTTATTGTATCTCTCTCTCTGCACTTGTCCTCTCTTGGGAGCGTGCTGGTCCCTGTCTTCTTATGTTGTGATTGGCTGAAACTATTCTTCCCCCCTCCCGTTTTCTTTGTTATTGTATATCTCTCTCTGCACTTGTCCTCTCTTGGAAAGCGTGCTGGTCCCGGTCTTTTTATGTTGTGATTGGCTTAGACTATTCTCCCCCCCCCCTGCCGTTTGCGCTCAGTCGGTAATAGTAATTCTGGTATATGGTTCAAGAGGGAGAATATATATAGACAGACTGCATTGTACGTACAGCTGGTCGATCGGCTAATAGTTACATTTCTGTTGTCCAACTTCAGCTTGCCAACGCCATATATTTGAGGTGTGTAGCAGTTTGTATTATCCGGGCGTAGCATCCCGCCACACTCTCAACATCATGATCAACACCTTCTCTACCATTGCGCCAGGAGTGCTCCGTCTACTCTACCGTTGTGACTCCAATACTATTGAGGCCGTGGAATAGTATGTCGAATTCTAGTCGGCCAGGACGCTGACAATGTGTATCAAGCCAGTAATATGAATGCCTACGCGAGAACGGCGTCAGCCCAAGTACCTAAATAAAGTATTCTATCACCGGAGTGATGTGATTAGTATGGCATTGTATGCCATTGTCTGTATATTGTGTATATCATCATCTAGTAATAAGATAGTTTAAGGATTATTTGAGAGTGTATTTGTATATGACATGTGTGAGCAAACTTCATCGAGGACGATGAGTGCTACAGGATGGCCGAGTGTTAGAAAATCACTGAAACTTATTGCGTGAGGTTGACAAGAATGGTTGTTGCGCAGAAAAGTCAGGACAGTGAGTGTGTGGAATGGTGACGTGTGGACGCGGTTAAGAGGTGTGTGAGCGAGGGTCGTGTAAAGGGGTTGTGTTTGTGCAAATGTGCGCAGCACATATTATGTTGGATCAACACTTGTGCGATTATTAGACCATGTGAAATGCAATACATGAAACAGCTTTAAATCAAATACCCCAAAGTATGGAGTGAGTTATCTAAAGGCATTTGGGTCGTTAACAAGACAAAGGTACCTTTTTGTTCCTTAGGTACAGATGAGGTTCTTGAACAAGAGAACAGGGCAATGAAAGTGATCGGTGGTGTTATTAATATCACTCAAAGAAAACCAGCTTCTACCCGATTTTTCTTGGTCTCTCCTGAACTCTCAAGACTGCCTAAAGAAGCAAAAGAAATGCTTGAAATCACATATCAAAAACCGTTCAAGAAACACCACCTAACAGCATGCAAAGCCACGTGGAAAACGGAAGATGCTCAAAAGATCTACAACTCTTTCATATCAATGGCTAATCCCATAACGTATTGTAACTAGTATAAGAAGAGCTCTACCCTTACACCCCTTACATATAAGAGGCAACGGTAAAAAAAACTTATAGACCATTGAGCAGCTCAGTCGCTAGAACACACGAAAAACGAGACTCTATGTAAAGAGGAAGGATATTTTTGTGATTTTAATCTGGTCCGGTATAGAGAAACATAATTGCCAGGGAAACTTAGCCTTTGAAGTGTATCCGCAGTAATCGCTGGATCTGGACGTGAAGTACTAAATACAAGGGAAATAAAGGAGTGGGCGCCAGTAAGTTGTGTGATACAAACAAATAAAAAGACTCTTATTCTGGCCTTGTAAGAAAAAAAAATCTCACCAGAAGGGTTGAACACAAATGTTAAAAGAAAGTTTGTCAAAAAAAACATCTTTTTTTTAATGGGAAAAAAGTTTATATGATAAGTACAGGGAAATTTAAAATATTTAAGACTCAAATAATCAGTGATTGTAGCAGCAAATGTCCTAACTATCTCGTACCAAAATAACATAAAAAGAAACTCTATCCAGTGAACGCTGTGACATAAGATCCTTTAGGTCAGTATTTAACATGTTATAACGGGTATTAACAACAAATTAGTAGTCTTGAATTGTTAATAAAAAAAAGATCCTACTCGTTTCCTTGTAGTCTTGAAGTAATGAGACAAAAAAAATGCATACCATTTCTAGACTTTAGCTGTAGAATTTTTAGATCTTAAAAAAAAAGTTGCTTATCCTTCTCATAAATTTTCTTTGTTTGAGACAAAACCAGGTCCAGTCTTCGATTCCAGCCAGTGCTCGTTGATGGAACAGAAACTTTATCCAATAAAATTAACTTTTAGTATTTGCACTAACATTTATTCCATGCAAAGCCAGCGAGTCCTTTTGGAGAGTCAGATTTGTTTTCCTTTTCATTACAATAATTGTCCCGAGAGCCAAACAAAGAAAAACTTAGAGGGCTGCAAAACAATGAAAGTTTATATAGAGGAATGATTTCACTACCCTTGGAAACAGATAAAACAACTATTATTGGGATTAAAACCTAGTAGAAGGAAAAAACAAAATAAAGGTAATAACGATAAAAGTAAAACTTATTATAGAGAAAAGCTCAAAGATAAAATACGAAGACCAAGTCTTACGTTCATTCAAATTTAGCGCCTTTGAAGTAGTAATACGTGGTAGTTTCTTAACCTGCCGCTAGGTTGCAGCTAAGTTCAGTATCTGATTTACTGTTAGATACAGAGCCGGTCAAATGTAGATGGATATTGGAAGGAAATATCGGGGTTCTAGCACAGGCAGGAATGAAATATGTTAGAAATATATAATAAGATTAAAATGGTGGCGCAGAAAGTTCAGTAGTGAGTCCTGGAGAACAAATAGGAATTTAGATGAAGACATATATCAGCGTAGTTGTTATAACAACTGCCGCCAGGGGATGCAACGTAGAGAAATGAATTGTTATACTCCACCATGTTCATGAATACATTCATTAGGACGGAATATGGTTTAAAGTATGAAGAAAAAGAACTAATCAACATCTCAACAAAAGCAGTATTCGATGAAAACATTTAAAAGGATACATCAATATTGTCAGAAAAATTATGTTAAATGTACAAAATATTTAAAGAAAAACCGATTCAATAAAAGAAATGTAGCCTATGGGCACCAATGAAAAAGTAAAAGCTTAAGCTATGTAAACAGGCATACAAAGTTGTCGAAACAAAAGTATCAGACACCATAATGCAGTTGAAGGCATATGATTCATTCTCCACACGTTTACTAATTATTTCAAGAAGTCGAACTGACATTGATCTAAGAGAGTGTTTAAGTGAATACAAATTTTCTGCAGTACTTCGTTCAATGTTCAACTTAGACGGGACAATGATTTTAACTTCAAATAAAAGTAAATTTATCAAGATAGTTGAAGATAAACAATATTTAAACTCTGACAACATGACCCAAGTTCCATCATCTGTTACCGAAGAAAGGGTGTCTCTGCCAGAACAAATAACACCTATTTCACACTTTGTAGCTGTTCCTGATGGAATGGCAGAATTGCAAGCTCTTCGCAAACCCTCACACGTTAAGACATGCTATGATCTTGCAATTAAATTCTACAAGGAGATAGAACCTTACCTGTTGAAGTACAATGAAACTCATTTAGTGTTTGTTACGTACCTGGAGAATTCGCTCAAAAACTCTTATGAGTTTGAAAAGAGCTGGGAAAACCAAACCTAGAGAGTACAAAATCACCGACTCTACCGATATTACAACAGTGACTATGAAATCTCTCTTATCTCATTATAAGACTAAGGATGAGTTATCAGCATACTTCGCAAATAAAGCCTTATTGCATGCAACAAGAACTGAAAGAAGTCTGGTTGTAAGTTGGAGAAATTAGCTCAAATCATCGGATGGAAACGATGTTAAGGAACTTGAAAAAACCCACGAGACAGATATGGAACTAATTTTGCACTGCCTGTACGTCGCAACTCGTGCTACTACCCTTCACATTTATTCACCAGACACCGATGTTTATGTTCTTTCACTGTGGTGGTTAGAGTTTTTCCCTTCAGATAGCATGTTTCTCGCTGGAGTTGGAACTAACAAAAGAGTTATAGAACTTAACTTTGTGTGCTCTTATCTAGGGTCTACAAAAGTGAAGGCTCTGTCTGGGTGTGATATTACTGAATGCCTTAAGAATAAAGGAGAACTTTGATTCTGGAAAGCTTTTAAGACTGCAGAAGAAGAAGTCCTTGAGGCTTTGGGAAGACTTGGATGTCTAGAAGAATTTAAAACTGAAGATGAAGAATTTATAGAGCGATTAATTTGTCAAATGTACTCGCCAGGAAAAATGTTTTCAGACATTGGTCTACTGCGCTGGTGGCTGTTTACGAAAAAAAAAAGTGCAAAGTGAAAATCTGCCACCAACAAGATCAAGTCTAGCAGAACACACCTTAAGGACCAGATGATGGAAAGGTAACGTGCAAATCTACAATAAGTACCCAAATCTCCCAGAGCCATCACAGTTTGGGTGGAAGAAGTCGGAGATTCAATATTCTCATACGATGAGTAAGGTACCATGTGCACCAGAATCGATTATACAGCTAGTACGTTGTGGTTGTGACAAAAGACGTTGTGCTGTAAATTGTAATTGAAATTACAATTGCAGGCTATAAGTTTCACAGAACTTTGTCAATGTCAGTATGTGACAACCATGATGCGATGGAAATTAACTTTTAGACTCTGATGATGACACGTAACCCTTATTTTCTCTCTTATTACCTATCACCATGATTTTGTACTAATAAAATTGTGTTTTTACAAATAAATGCTTTAATAAATAATAATAATAAATATCGAAAAATCTATTTTAACCTTTATTATTTCTTGTCTTATTTATAACAAAAAAGGTAATGATAAAAATTGCCGTGGGAACCACCTAAAACGAGTTACAGAGCAAAAAATTATTAGTGCCTGTTCTGGCGGCCATCTGACTAAACACATGGTAGTATGTGATTGTGTCATCCCCACTAATCGCACTATTCCTTCATTTAAAATCCCATGGAATTACATATGCCCCACTACTAAAACACTTTTTAATTATTTTTTTTACTTTTTGTCTTTTTACAAGTTTACACTTCTGCCCTTATATCACGTTTGCTCAATTGTGGTATGTTTGATATTTTGGTCATTTTTAACATTTTTTAAATTTTTTGGCTTTGCTCTTATTGCCCTTTTAGATTAGATTTACTTTTTATAATTTTTTACCATTTTTACACCTTTTTTACATTAATTACCCAGCTTAGGCCTGGAGAAGTATTTTAGGGTAAAAATTTGTAAAAGGGTTAAAACTGCTTACTGGTAATAAGGCATTAAAATATAAGAGCTATTTATTCTAAATAAATCACAATCTTTTACGGAAGCTACGACAAGCCTGGCCAGCTGGTAGTGGAAAAATACGGCTTGAATAAAAAACTGACCCAGGCCATAGGTTGGAAAAGTAATCGAAGTAAAAAAGTAAAATAACATTTAACAAATCATGGCGATATAAGAAGACTTTTCTCGTTAACTCTCCATAGCAAGCGAACTTTCATTACCACAAAACTACATTACAAATTGTATGAAATTAGGTAGTAAAGCTTTCTCGTGGCGTTGGTATTTCTTCATTTTTTCTGTTTTTAATTAATTAAAAAGATTATAGTTAAAGTTTGTAAATTCTGAGTTTGAGGTGCACATTTTCATTTACAGGTGCTACTAATATATAAATTTCAAACCTAGTGTGCGGTAAAACCGTGTAACGCTCATGACAAACAGGAACACTCTTCATTCTATTAACATAGGTTCATCTTTTTCATATCTAGACTAATGTATTTATTTTTATAGTAGGGTAGATAAAACCCCAAGTTGCTCACTTGAACTTGTAATGAGATAGGTAATGATCCTTTTTAAATGCACAAAGACTTTCGAAACATGGTCCAATTTAATCATCTTCAAGTAACATCAACAGTTCATTTATATTATTATATAGTGCATTTTAATTAAATAGGTAACACGTTCTGATCAGACATAGCTCACAACTAAAACAATTTGCACAAAACTAAAACAATTTGCACAAAACTCATACATTTCTAAGTGCGCAAACTACTCGATGTTAAATAATCCTATCAAAAAAGTATATTTATTATTATGTATTATTATTATTATTATTATCACCGCGTCTTACTGCCCGTTCGGGTTATACACACTTACACTAATGTGTAATGGTAGGGTGATTGTGAGATGAAATGGAGGTCCTACAGTTTAACGTGGAATCCGAACCAGGGTGGAGGCCTGGCACTCTCCACATTCACAATATGTCTTGTCAGAGGTGAAGGAAGGGTTTGGTAATCAGATAAATCTGTGCCGGGACCAAGGATTGAACCCCGGCCGCCAGTACAGAAGTCTGACACCTTACCCTTAGACCACCAGGTCTCCCAAAAAAAAAAGTATATTAAACAAGCAAGCATCTATACTAATAAAAGTCTAATAGTGTCTGTATATAAGCATGTATATTTTTCCAGAAAAATTTTGAGTACGACTCGATAAGAAAGCTGAAATTTGGCGAAATTTTAGAAGGAAACACCCAAGAGGTGTGTATATTTTTCAAACTTAAAAACTGATCAAGAATCAAAAATTACAAGAAATAAAATTTTGTTTATTTAATCATTTTAATTCGTCGACTGATTGCTTTCATTTCAAAAGAAAGGAGAACATAGAATGTAAATTCCAATATCAAATCTAAATAGAAATGGCAGATTATAATACAGTGACCCGTGTTTATGGTTTGGTTGATTTGTATTCATATAAGTTAGCAAAAAGTGTTTTTTTGACGTTGAAAAATTTACGGGTAACATTACATTACCATCCATTTACATAGTATAAATAACTATTTATACAAACCGATTATTACTCTAAATAAAATACATCTAACATTGTAGAGTAACAAATGACATAACCTTATTAATAAAATTAATGTTTGATTGTTGGTTTGTGTGTGCATACGACGTGTTAATGCTATAACTCTATAAACTAACAAGAGATTGTTTTAATCACCAAGTTTTACTACCCGTTTGGGTAGTACACATAAGCGCTAATTACGCTAATGTGTTAGGAATGGGGAGGGTTGAATTTGAGAGGGAGCGTAGGCCTACTCGCATTTGTGAGGATTGAGAGAGGAAAACATTTAGGAAACATTGATCTCGATAGGCCTGACTGGGATTCAAGCCCATATCTCCCCACCATTGCCAATCCAAACTAAGTTGAGAATGATGCCTTAGACCAAACGGCCACCCAAGTGGGTTATTTCAAATTGAAATTCAAATATAAATTACAGAAACTATACACGATCACCTAATTTAGAGTTTATTTTGTTGTTTGAATTCGCATTAAGTGGTAAAAAGAGATTTTTGGCAAATTAATTTTTTGACGTCAGACTAAAAGTAATAAAGATTTTTTTTTAGGTTTTTATATGTTTGTGATAAAAGAATACTTTTATAAAAAGCTAGACCAATCTAATAAAACCTAACCTTTATAGATCTACAAATTGAAGGCTCTCTTTTGTTAGGTTGGGTAATATTAACATCAGCCTGTCATAAGCATTTTCTGGGCTTCGTACCTAGCCTAGAATATATGATAATAAATGACAAGATACCCAGTAAATATAGTAATACTTAAAACAACAATAAAATACAAATAGGTAATTGATATAGTTTTTACACATTGTACTTTCATAAACAGACTAGATCATTATTGTTAATTTCCTAAACGAATTTATTTTATCTTTATAATTTAGTTTTTACCAAACAGAAATACAAAGAGCTTAAGTGTATAGGCGCTATCCAGAGAGTAACCATCTTCCCGTTGCGTAGTTTCATCACTTGATGAAAGAATATTAGCTTTGCGCTTATATATATATATATAAGCATGTGCCTATAATAAATGAATGATGTTGAACTGTTTCTTTTGATCCTACGACTTATGATTTCTGGTAACATACATTCTTAGCAAAAGCTCTCTAGCTTAGGTAACGTTGTATACTTTTCTAAAATCGGTCACCCTTTACAAACGTCTTTCTTGGCATACATATTAAAATCCCAATATAATAAATAACAACTGAAGGAAGTGACATTCAACCCTTTTTTTGAGGTTCAACCATAAAAAATACACTCTGAGAACAAAATATGAGCAGTGTTGTCAATTCATTGAACAATGACAATTTTTAAACTTTTCTGTCAAAAGAATATAGCAACATTGCGTGCTAAGACCAGCAGTCACTCGTCCTCAAGGCCGTAGCCAGCCAATCATTTCAGGAGGGGTGGGGGTACATTCTCCAATCGCTGGAGGCTAGAAAAAGTTATAGAAGCTATTTGAAGCGGATTTTCTTATGGAAACATAAGCCCCTAATTGCTGAAGGCTAGGACAAATTCTAAATATTAAACACCTCTAGAAGCTCAATGAAATGCTTTTTTTTATGGTGACACAGACCCTCTTATTTGTACTTGTACCTTAAGAGGATATTATCCGAAGGCTCAATGCCAATTCTGAAGTTGCGCGGCCCGTGCGCGTGCGAGGGAGGTGGAGCTTAGATGA
>CABEEJ010008472.1:0-23676 GCA_901482245.1 Timema douglasi
ACAATATATTGTACACGTGGCGAGGAACTGTACACAATATGTTGGACACGTGGCGAGGAACTGTACACAAGATGTTGGACACGTGGTGAGGAACTGTACACAATATGTTGGACACGTGGCAAGGAATATAATACTTACTGTTCCTAAACATCGCCCTCAGTCACTATGAGAGCTACAACAACAACAAGAGGAACAATAACATAAAGGTGAGGTAACAGACAGTTCTCTAGTCTTTGAGAGCGCGGAGACTGATAGTGTACTACAATGTGATCAAATGTTACCTGATAAATTGAGTGACTCTCACATGGAGGATATCAGCTCTACTATCGGGAAAAGACCAATTAATGTTCTGAGGAGTCATCGGATGCCAGTGTGTGTTATGTAAGGCGTAAAGCACTGATGCTTATCGGTATGGTATTATAGCTCACAGGGAGAACATTTAAAGTCAAAGATACTTCTAGTATTAATGAACTATTCCAGAGATTTAATTTTAGAAACCAGTAATATCATTTAAATAAAGAAACTTTTTCAGTTTTTTTAAAAATCTAGGGGTTTTAAACTCTCTGCTATGGTGGTTTGTGAGTTCACAACAAAATACAAAGACCTAGCAGAAATGTTGCAGATTTCGTTGTCCTGTGTACGAAGTCACAATTTAAGGTGATTATTGCTGCGTTTGCTAAAGTCACTGCAAGAAGCAGGATATTAATTTTAAAAATATATTTAATGATTATTTGATATAACAACACAATATGTGTCAACCTTTCTTTATTTTCCATGATTTGTGCTCTCACTCTTAATGCACGGAGTCCAAACAGTGCCCACTTTCTATAACTCAAAACGTGTAGAGCAAATAATTTGTGTGATCAGGAAACTTACTGGAGCTCACCACCTTAGTCATATACTTTAGTAGATTTTACCTTTTTTATCACCCCTTTAATTCAAGCTAACTTTGGGATACTAATTTCAAACAGGTCATCTGTAGACCATGAGGTTAGGAGTCAAACTGTATTGGAACCAGGTTATGCAAATGTTGCAGTATTAAGACTGTTTGATAAAATTTATCATTTTGTTAATGAATAGCAAGATAATGTTCATGCCATTTTTTGTGGTTAGAGTTTTGACACGATACTTACAGCACATTGGCATCTTAGCGGATGTGTTTCTTGTAGATTATTAGAACATAACACTTCTAACAAAAGTCGGGATTATTAATTGTACTGAGACCAGACTAGCACTTATCCAGGACCTTCAGCGCCTAGTTTCACTTAATAAATTATCCAATATATGGAGAAACGCTCATCCCAATGAAAGAGGGTTCACATACACGGGTGTTCATGAAAATATAAGCCTCGTTCAAGATTAATCCGCATTTATGTAAACCATAACTTGAGTTATTTGGTCACACAACCGTAAAAATTTCCATCCTATTCTTACCATTCTGGATGTATTTGTTTGCTTCAAATAGATGCAAACTGGCATGGACAGGTGTCTTGGAGGCTCGATACACAATTGTTAGAGGATCAACTGAACAGATCAACTATCAGTAATATTGCCTGTGTTTATTCAGAACATATGTACTGTACCTTAGTAAGATCCCCTTTGTAGCATTGGGACGAGTTCAAGTCAGAATTACACGAGGTTTCTATGCGACTCTCTGTGGACAAGTTCAACTTTTTTACGATGAAATTAGGGAATTGGAAATAATGGCTCAACAAATTCAATCTAAGGTTATTTTGACGTCAAATAAAACTCACTTTCTTCACCTTTGTGAAGCAGATATTAGAAAATTCTACAGTCGTGTGGCCATTGACATTCAGTTTGTTGAGCATTCTCGATATATGGATACACAGGTCCCCGAGTCTCTTACACCGTTTAGAACAACTGTACAGTCGTGTGGCCATTGACATTCAGTTTGTTGAGCATTCTCGATATATGGATACACAGGTCCCCGAGTCTCTTACACAGTTTAGACAACTGTACAGTCGTGTGGCCATTGACATTCAGTTTGTTGAGCATTCTCGATATATGGATACACAGGTCCCCGAATTTCTGACACCGTTTACACAAAGTCCTGCTCACCTTTCCTTAGAATCTCTGAATTTAAACGGACACAATTCATCACGTCTGACCCAAGTGAAATTCGTAACTATACGTGTGAACATTTTAAAATACATTATTCTTCAAGTTAGTAACAAGTGTTGAAGTGCCAGAGCTATAGAATGGTCTTCCCTCTTTATCTGAAGATCCAAAGAATGTGTGTTATTCTGAAATTTCTTTTGTGAAGTTGACAGAAGCAGTTCATGCATTCAATAAAAATAAATCTCCCGGATATGATGGTCTATCATGTGAGTTATATCAATGATTTTGGAAAAAAATTGCACCGATATTTATAAATATGGTTCATATTGCTTTGGAGTCTGGTAAGCTATCGAAGTAAATATATAAATCGGTTCTTACTTTACTTCCTAAGGACAGGGATAAGACTTAATACATAATTGGAGACCAATTTCTTTATTTAATATTTACTATAACGTACTGTCTCTTGCCATAGCTTCTAGGATGCGAACTGTTCTCCCTGATGTGATTCATTATTTCCAAAAGTTTCGCATCCCTCAACGGTCCATATAGGAAGATGTGCATCTTATACGAGATGCAATTCACGGTGCCAGTATCATAAATATCAGCCTTGCTGTACTTTCCCCTGATCAGTAAAGTGTTTATGAATCTATTGAACACATCTTCATGTTTTCCGCGCTGTCTAAATTCGTATTGGGAACAAAGTATTGCTAGTATGTTTGTACCTTATATCTAAGATCACAATGTTTGTTACGAGCTGGAGATATTTTAACGGAGCCAATACCAATGTTATGTGGAGTGCTGCAAGGTGTTCCATTGTCCATCCCATTGTTCACTATTTGTATAGAAACATTCTTACATATTCGTAGACAGACGTCAAATAATGGTTTTAGATTATCTTCTCTTACTGAAGTGCTTGTTGTCTCTGCGTCTGTAGATGGTGGGACATTTTTCTTCATTCATGACAGTGAGTCAAGGCACTTTCTAGAGCATTCATGATAGTGAGTCAAGGCACTTTCTAGAGCATTCATGAAATATAGTTGTAAGTCTGGAGCATAATTGAATGTAGTCAATCCTAAAGCTTTCTTGGTTGGAACTTGAGGAACTAGAATGGATGAGCCCAACTATTACCAATGGTCATCTGAGGGACATAAATATATTTGTATTTATATTGGATACACTAAACATTGGGTTGGCAAAAACTGGATCGAGTCAAAAATAAAATAAAGTTCGTCGTGGTTTGATAAAGTTGACTCGTTGGTTGTAGTGTACATGACCTCATAGAGAGGCAGAATATTATTAATAAATCAACTCTCTGGATCAAGGTTGACACGTTTGCTTGCAGTACTCCAACTACCAGCGCAATACATTTGTAATATTAATAGGTTTTATGTAAATATGTTTTGGAATGATAATCATAGTTTAAAGTCATATTACGTGTTTGATGATATACGATTTAAGGAAGCTGAAGTCACTCACTTACCTAGTAGAGTCATGACTCTTTTACTCATATATCTAGAAAAAAGGCTGAGGCCAAACCAAAATTAGTTATCTTACAACTACACCTTGAAGGTTTAAATATTACTTCACTTGGTGCTCTGTCATTTCGCAGTGGCCGGCTAATGTTTGGTGTTCAAAACGTTACCTGTTCGCACCAAGTCAAGGCTCATACCAATGTCACTAATTATTCCTACTCGGTTGGTCTTCTTAGGAAATATGTTGAATTTCCTCCACCACATAAAGAAAGTATATGTGGAGTGTACTGCCAAACTGATTGATGGTGGTCTTCCAGATGGCACGTCTAATTTGAGTGATAGATAATGTGTCCCGTGGAGAATACTGTACGAGAATCCCACGGATAGTTGTGGTGCAGAGATTTCTTCACGACCGCCTGGTTACACCTGTTTGATTGTTCACACGGAAAAGATACCACTTTTACCTGAGCCCGTGGTGTAATTTACTTGGTGTTGCTATTCACATGAATTTACTGTTCACCAAGGATGAAACGGTTTGGCTGTTTGTCATGAGTTTAGTAAGAAATTTGCTTAAGATAACTTCTGTATTTTAATTCATGGTTATCAATCAAGTTAATCTGATACAGCAGTACAATTGGTATACCTTCTCATTGCGTTGGCAAAATTGTTAAATTACAGGACATACAATTACTATTTAAAGACTGATTAACAAGTACCTGATTACCATGATTTCTTCTATGTACTGCTGAAATACTGATTAACATCTGAATTTTTGAAAAAAAAAAATTATATATAAAGAAAGTAAAAATGACTGAATATGTTTCTTTCTGGACATATCGAAATATTTAGGGCAAAGTAACTGAAGGAAATCTGATTATTAATTTTTAGAGAAATGTATTTTACTTATATAATAATAGATTAATTTTTATTGAAACTTAATTACTGATTTATTGTATGTTGTGGTATTTAATGTTTATATTTAACAATATAGTGTAATGTTATATTAACTACAGATCAATAAATAAATAAATAGAAATGTCCGTTTGTATGCCTGTATATAGGGCTAGAGTCTAGACCCTAAACTATTCTACCAATTGGGCTAATACTTGGTATACAGGATTTTCATAGAAGTCCCCAAATTGATTTTTGAAATTGAAAAACTAACACTAAAGCTACGGGTGGTCTCCTTATGGGCTAAAAATATAGAAATCAATTTTATCAAAGCCTGATCCAACGATTTTGATTAAATTAAATTTCCAAGCATTGATCAATATTACAAACAAAATTGATACTCTCAATACTTCGTCAAAATTACTTTAAGGTTGATGGATGGATAAATTTTAATTTTTAAATAAATCTCCGTAAATCTTTGCTAACTGAAATTACTTATTATTGCAAATATGTAGATATATTTATAACAAAAAAACATTTACTAAAAATATTTTTATAAAACAAATAATTTTCAAGCTATACACCAATATGATTATATATATATATTTTTGTAACTTTTCGAAAACTCAAGCTTAATTTATGTGAAAGTTAAAAAATCTAACCCGTTATGATGATGGATGTCGACGTTTCTTAACCCTCTGAGCTCTAAACTGTGGTTTTTGGAATGCCGTCTGTTTGTGTGTCTGCTTAACCCTAAAATTAAGGGTAGTTTATTAAAAGGTTAAAGGGAGAAAACAGATTTCCCTAAAATCGACTTAACGATTTTGATTAAAATTCATATCTAGGCGTTGATTAAGATAATAAATAATATTACTATTTTTATTTTTCCATGAAGATGAGTTTAAGTACTTTACTTAAGAGTAAATGTCCATAACTTATCTTTTCAAAATGGTAGTACTGTTACAAATATCAAACATTTGTTTGAAATATACCTTTATGAAATCAATAGTTTCTGAGATATTGATAAAATTTTATGAGCTTTAGTTGTACAGAGATACCACTTAAATTTGAACGCTATAATTCTTTAATGCTATAGAGTAATTAAACAAGTAAGTCTCTCAAAATGTTGATGTTCTTTTTCCTCTAATCTTTTAGGGGAAATGTTTGTATATAAATGATCTATCTCTATAATTTTAGATCCAATAGTCAATATTAACCTATTTTATTGGTCAAAATTTATAAATGAGGAATTTAATAGCAATGCGATAACCATAATTTAAAAAGATGAACCCCTTATAAAATGTAAACATTTTTTAACAGGAAGTCAGAATTTTTAATACGAAGTGTTGACCCTTTTGGACCTAATAGTGTAATTGTTCCATTGGTTCAAATATACAAATGAGGTCTTTATTTCTTTAAAAATAAAACCATAAAATTTAAAACCGTGAGTCAAAAAATGTTTTACGTAAGTATGGCATAGTTTCTGCTCGGGTAAACTAGTTTTATTATTCGGTTTCACATATTTTATAAGTTTAAAGTAAATATCTCCATTTTTAAACAATGGAGGGAGAAAGTTCATGCGAACTTCCTTGCAATTTATTTCCTTGGGTCTTTTATTTAAATTAGTGTATTAATGGCTTGGATTTTGTATTATTAGTATCACGTCTTCCTGGCGTTCAGGTTATAAGCACTTATGTTAATGTGTGATGGTAGGGTGATTGTGAGATGAAATGGAGGACCTACAGTTTAACGTGGGATCCGAACCACTGTGGAGGGCTGGCTTTCCCAACATTCACAAGATGTCTTGTTAGAGGTGGAGGAAGGGTTTGGTAATCAGATAAATCTTTGCCGGGACCGAGGATTGAACCCCGGCCGCCAGCACAGAGGTCTGACACCTTACCCCATAGACCACCAGGTAACCTATATCTAAATGTAGTTATATTAATTCCGTATCATGTTTTGGCCAAGTGAATTGTGTATTTAGTGTATGTATGAGATGTACAGGAACAAAGATGGTTTGTCCCAACATCATTCTACAGTAGCACCACAGATTGTGTTTATATTCGCGCGTAATGCACAACTAATAACGACAATTTATTGTCTACAGTAGTAAAAGTACAATAGCTTATAATGATTAAAATCTGGCTATATATATATATATATATATATATATATATATATATATATATTTTTTTTTTTTATNTATATATATATATATATATATATATATCCTTTTTATTTAAGTTGTCTTAACTATAAGTGCCGGAATGTTAAAACAAGAACTTTGCGACGCGGCTGGTGAGCGGGTGGAAATTGTACTAGGTTGAGTCAAAACACATATATGGTTACGTGGACATAGCTAGCACAACACATGAATATATTTTATATTTTATCTCAGCATGATCTTTTTTAACGTTGTCATAAATAAAAAGTGTTGTAATCGTAAAACATGTCTTCCCTAATATTATTATGACTCTTTAAATTTTATGGGGCCCAAACCCAAAATAGTGTATATTACAAATCGTTATAACCTCATTATTTTCTGTCTGTCCTTGGGCACGAGTCTGAAACAGTCGGTTAAATTTGGTTGAAACTTGATATTTAGATTTTATATGAATCAATTCAAATTAAGGATAGTTTACTTAAATGCTATTTTTATAAAGACAAAAATGTTTGAAAATGTCTCCAACGATTTGATTTAAAATAAATTTATCTTGAAGTGTTTTATCTGACAAAAAATACTGTTAACTTATTATTTGAGTAAATATTGGTTTAATGGTAGTTTATAATTGACAGATTTTTGGAATTTTGAAGTTTATTAAAATTGGTTTGAAAAATGTCGTTTAAAATTTATATACTAAAAATATTTACTAAGATTAACAAGATGATTTTTTTAGGAAAGCTTACTTAAGCTAGTGATTAAAAATATTTTTCTTCAGTATATAATAATAATATGAATCAAAGTATTGTAACTTGTTTGAATTAAAGGTTTTCTTACAAACATCTAAAACTTATTTTCCTTCCTCCTCCAGAACTACAAAACCATAAATTAGGGACTCGTTGGCATCATGTATCAACAAATATTAAGCCAGGCAAATAAAGGATTAGACTTATCAAGCTTGTTCGTTGTTGCTGCTTGCGAGAATCATAAGTAAATCATTTAAAGAATTCCCTAAAGCCTGTCCTTCGGAACCCTCATCAAGAGACCAGAATAGGGAAAATGCACCCTTGGCCCTTTCCCCTAGCTTCTGGGCTTATGCTCTACAGTAGCTGTGGTCTTTAATAATATTAGTTTTTTATAAGGATTCGCTCAAAAAACAACATGTTCATTAAATAGTATATTATAAATAATTATTAAATTAGCCTTGTTATAGTAATGCCTGTTCTATTAATTAATATTGGATTTATTATTTGGTATTGATTTTATTGTTTCCTTGAATATTAGTGTGGTCTATTTGTGAGTGAAATAATATAAATATGTAATACTTGGATTTGTATTCAATCATCTTTACAATGACTGTCATTGAAGCTAAAACAAACACATATGGCTACCCCAAGGTATTTCCAAAATGAACAATATATATTTTCCTTTTACTGTGGATACTGGCAAGAGACTCACCTCACATTATAATTGGCTGGTAGGTCTCAGGTCTAGAGTACACTATAGTACACTGTCAACTATAGAGTGTATAGGCAAGGCAACATTCTAGAATTCACTATAGTACACTGTCAACTATAGTGTATAGGTAAGGCAACATTCTAGAATTCACTATAGTACACTGTAAACTATAGAGTGTATAGGTAAGGCAACATTCTAGAATTCACTATAGAACACTGTCAACTATAGAGTGTATAGGCAAGGCAACATTCTAGAATTCACTATAGAACACTGTCAACTATAGAGTGTATAGGCAAGGCAACATTCTAGAATTCACTATAGTACACTGTCAACTATAGAGTGTATAGGCAAGGCAACATTCTAGAATTCAAGCCTAATCTATTTGGGGCAGACATTAATCATTAAGTTTCAAAATGAACGGTTGTATTTTATTATTACCTGTGTATTACTAGTTATATAAATTAATGTAGATCTAGCCTTACCTGAAGAGGCAGTGCCGGTACTGGAAGTGGAGGAAGGCCTTCTCCCTTTGGAAGTACTCCCTCTGTTGGATCCTTTCCTGCCTCCTTCACATCCTGCGAGGAACACGATCCCTGCCAGTAAGAGCACGGCACAGGTCCTGCTCCAATTCATCTCAGAAGTCAAGTGAAATTCTTCTCTTCAGTCTGACCTCTTGGACGGTCATGTTGCCCAAGGTCACTCTCATTTAGAACGATTCGTTGTTCTGACGCATCCCCACCAAACACTTTGAAGAAATGGCAGGATGGGACTTCACCATTTATTTATATTTGTGGCTGGTTTGGTTATCTCTACATATATCATTAAATAGTTGAGAACGCAAGTTAAGGTAAACCATTTTGATGTATTTATTACAAAAAATATTTTTAGTTTATCATAAATAAAATATTGCTCTAGTTAGATTAATTTTTTACACAAAATTATATCGTTAGTTCTCGAATAACTTTCTTGAACGAAAGGGTTTTTGAACACAAACTTTTAAATGAAAAGGGAAAGTCCTGGTCAAATTACGAAATGATCGGGACATATTCCAATCTGTTGAGATTACTATGTGAAGAAAATTAACTAAACGTATCTACGCAAGCAATAATTTAGATATTTTGGCCAAATATAAGAATACCGACCTTAGCACGGGTTACCTTCCACCTCACCTTAAACATAGCATTAATGTTCTGAATGGACAGTATTTAGGAAGATTAGTATCGGACATCTTCAAACTTGGACAGTTAAAGTAACGTAATCTGATGTTACTGTCACTTATAATGGATAATATTATTAGCTAGAAAATAACAACAATAATATTGGAAAATGTTATCAATGCTTACAAGAAAAAATAAATTTTTCAAAACTCTGCACGAATTTTCTCAATATATTTTTTAGAAATGGAGATATTTACTCAAAAATCGTAATATAATATACACTAGAAAACCCAAGAACAAATTGCGATAGACATACATACAACATTTTTTATTCGTGGTTCTAAATTTCATAATTTTATTTTTAATGAATTAACGTCTTCATTTGTATATTTGGATCAACGCAAAATATCGATATTGCGTCCCCAAGGGTCAGCACTTCGTATTCAAATTTTGAATTCCGTTTAAAATTTTCGTCATTTTACTAGGGGGTATCTTATGACTATTGCTATGCTATTAAATTTCTCTTTTATAAATTTTGAACAAAACACATGTAATTATTGACCATTAAATCTAAAATGAGAGAGATAGAATCGTTAAAGTCGATTTTCAGAAAATGGAGTTTTTCTCTTTTCACCCTTTAGTAAGCTGCTATTAAATTTAGGGTAGAGAGATGGCGTTGCAAAAACCACTTTTTAGGGTCCGGGGGGTCATGAAACGTTGACGTCCTAGAACATCTCGTGCTAGATATTTTTATGATGGTAGAAATACTTTGCCTTAAATTGTTAGCAGAGTTTATANTATATATATATATATATATATATTTATATATATATATATATTTGTGTATATCATGAAAACATTTGGGTTTATAAAAATAAATTTCGAGTAAAGGGTGTGTATTATAAATATATCCACATGTATCGCATCTCACTGCTAGAGACCACCACCACCACCACCACCACCACCACCACCACTACCATGCTCAATCCACCCAACTTCAAAGAAAAGAAAAGACGAGGAGAAGATGGTAACTGCAAGACTTTGCCGGAATAATATAGAATGTTCTTCTGCCGCGCTCCTGTTCGACGAGTGTGCGCCATATAAAAGACCATCCGTTGAAGAAGACGTCACTCTTGGACGTGAATGGGACCATGTAGGACTAAGCGTCGGCGTAACGGACATATTAAGATAATGTAAGGATAAATTCATTTTTTGCTTAAATGTAAATTATTAGAACTTCTCAAAATTCTTTTTTTGGTCTTTTTCTATCAAATTTAATTATAAATCATTTGCATAAACCTTCGCCTTTGATTTACTTTAAAATGAGAGTATTGTTATGTCAGACATTTTCTGTGTTATTGATATTAGGCATTATGCGCGAACTCTATACTAACAAATTAACTTTATTTATTTGTAGTATCTTGGTTAAATGAGTATAGTAAATATGAAAATAGGAGAGTGTTATTAGATCAGAACTTTTCAATATTATCCATAATGTTATAAAGTTATACATTTCAAAATTAAATTTATTTCGTCTCAATTGCAAATAGTGCTGCATTTTGGGTTGGCAACATTAAGATGGGAAAGGGTAGAAATATGATGCCGAGATTTTCAGTATTTGTAGAGGTATGTGTTGTAACTCCCACCTCAATTCCGCCCACTATGTGGTAATGGGTTTGCCCTAATGACAGGTGCCAGTTTGGCAGGTCGACAAGACAAGTCGGGATACGACCATGAATGATGTCGCAATGGGTTTTTCCTGATGACTGGCACCAGTTTTGCGGCTCGACAAGACAGGAATAGATTATGAACTTGAAACCGTTAGCTAGGTCAATGGCTCTGGCAACCCTCCTCTTGGAAATGGGTTTATGGTTTCGCGAACCCTCCTCCCATCCTCTATGTGGTAATGGATTTTCTATTATGACAGGCGCCAGTTTGGCTAGTCGACAAGACAAGTCAGGACACGACCTTGAATTATGTTGCAATGGGTTTTCTTTGATGACTGGCGCCAGTTTGGTGGCTCTAAAACACAGGATAAGAGCGTGACCTTAAAACCGTGAGCTAGGTCATTGAACCTGTTCATATATGGTGTCGACGGTTTGAAGGCTCGACAAGCCGACACTCGTATTTACGTGTAAGGGGGACAAAGGTTTTGCGTGAATTAAACATGATATAACACAACATTTATTTATTAAACATTAAAGGTATTAAAGGTTTCACAGACATCATATATAATATTTATTATACACGTTTACAGTAATGCCGTATATATTCATTTATACGTTTTTCTACAGTGTCTCTTAGATGCATTAGTAAAATAGTTTTTAGTTCACAATCACGCATGTAATAGTCCCAACTGATGACTTGACGTGTATAGTAGGTAGCAATGATAAGATCCAGGTTTCTGATGTGTGTTCCCACGGTAGGCTGTTAGAGATCGATGACATCCACTTATTCTGTTAGCGTGTCGCATAGATCCACGAATAGTGTGTCGATCAAATTGTTGCAAAAGAGTGATAAGTGTGTTGACCACATATCTCATCGGTCAACGGTAATGTCGATGAGGTCTCACACATCACAAAGACGCGCCCAGCTATGTGCTAGATAGGTGACCCATTTGAGTCCGGCATCTTATTTCTCGCTGATGACAACCATACGGTCACCGTACATGAGTCTCAGAGAGATATCGTGATTTGTCAGACTAATCATATGAGGAGGTTGCGTGTTGCTGAAAAACTTTGATATGACCGACTTTTAGTTGGCCAGTTCTTGCCACTGTGTCGGGTTGGACACCTAACTGTTCCCACTACATTTTTCTAGCTGGACATATAGCGTAGAGCTGTTCTTGACACTCATTCCGACGATGACTCACTTGGCGACGACATCGTCCAGCGGGAACAAAGTGTTGAAAATACTGGAAGAGGGCGATCGGCTTCATCAGCTTTACTTTGCGGGTGCAAACGTCTTACGCTTCCATGATGTTTGCTCGCTTCGACGACTATCGTGGTTATGGTCGGGACGCCCCTTTTATAAGCTCACGCTGATTGGACGCAGCCTCTTGAGGGGCGGCAGGACCTTATAGTATTGGAAAATGAGTTGTAATATCTACCCTACTTAGGGTCGTTTTCTGTATGTTTGGTGGACGGAAATAGGCTTAGAAAAGTTTTTTTAGCATTAGCTACAAGTGAAAAAAAAGAAGACTAAAAAATCTACTTAACCCTTTCAACTGGCCCCACTGCGCACTAACCAAGAGAGAGAGAGACAATACACCCGATAACAACATAACACCACGACAAACTAAATGGCTCTGCCCAAGAGCTCACTCTAGTATTCTTGAACACTAGCACAGCTACAAAATTTAGTCTAGGGCAGTTAATTTATCACTACGAAGGGTTGAACCTACATTTACACCTATGCAGGGAATCGAACCAGTACCTTTGGCGCGTCAAACAAACAAACAAATTATCAGGTGCTAATATATAGAGTTTTGTCTCTCTCAATTTAATGATCAACTAAATCAACAATATAATTTTTCGTGTTAATTATTATGCCTGTATATATTTGAATGCCTTTAAGAAAGATCTGTAAAGTTAAAACACATTATTCTTCTCTTTAAAACCTCATAATTGATTGAAACCGGATTTAAACGCTATCTATTGGCACAATAAGCGAGCACAACCATACACTAATCATGCAAGAAATCTAGCTTTAAATAAGGTATTGTGGGGGGAGATATGTTTTTACACAAATTGATAAAAATAGATATTGATGTTAGAAAGTGGTAAGAATTAAGTTTAATCTTGGTGAAAATAATTTTGTTTTAGAGTTAAATAACAATAAATTTAATTTATATTCGTTACTATATTACAGTCTAAGCCCCGAATAATTTTTTCCATTCATAAAATGCTAAGACTAGTACATCCACAAACCCGATCCATTGGCTTATAATTTGTCAAGCTGGCTAAAGCGACAATTATAATTTTCTTGCTTTTAATGTTTGTAATGACAAGAGCTAATATTCTCGAGATGGTCAGCTGAAAAAAATGTTAAGGCATGCCGTCGAAATAACGCTGGTTTAGGGGGAAGAGATCGCACAAATAACTGTCTATTTCCAAACTAGTGGTTATAGTATCGTTACTTCTAGATGGTACTAAAATATTGAATGGAAAACTTACACATCAGCTGGTGTATCAAGTCCAATTCACCCCAAACATCAGGGATAAAAATTCCAGTGACGTTGGGCAGAGCACCGCCCACTTCACAGAGCTTGACCGGTATAGCCATCATCTCCACTTCGCTGCTTTCAGCACCCGATGGCCTCACACATGCTGCGGGAGCTACTTCGTGTTTCTGCCCCCAATTGCTGAGCGGTGATTTTTGTACCTCTGGGTCCACCCTCAGACCGTTGTCCAGATCGTATGGATTCCAATAATCTAAAATTAATTAAATACATATTGATTACTATCACGGGGTAAAAACACTGCCGTTTCTCTGAAATATATAGCAGGACGCTAATTAACCATGGACCGGTTAATATCAGCCAGGCAAATTTCATCCTCTGTAAAAAGTACCAAAGTATCTAGACTATCAGGCACCGAAGGCGTCTAGATTGCGTCGTCTTCTTGGAAATCTGTCAAAGTAGCTAAAACCGTTGTACACCAAAGAGGTGATAAGCAAAATAGTACCTTTAAAACATACAAAACGCTTTAAAACATAACTGAATTTATCCAATTTTCTGGAGCGTTGAAATTCAACTTGATGATTATCTCTATAAATTACGCATTAAAATGATTGACTGCAATGATTTTGAGGTCTATCGTCACTTCAAAAGGTGTGTCACTTGTAAATATGGCTGCATGTTACTGTGCAATAAAATTATTTCCGCATTGGTGATTCACATAAAGGAGCATGTATATACCGTTAGATGATATTCGTGCTAGTACCCCCTTCGAACATGGTCATGTCAACCAGTCACTGGCTAGGGGGTCCGATATAACATATAGGGCCGCTATCTATCCACTGCGTTCGTTTCCTGCGGGTACACATCACGCCCTGCGACGGGAGGAGGTAGGGTTTAGATCCCCACATACAAGGTTGACACACGCTAATTTCATCTTTCAAAGACTAACAAATACCGGTCCATATTTGACTGGTAACAAAAATCATCCGGCAATCTTGACTTTAAAAAGATGAATTTTATTTGCGAGAAATAACACTATATTTGATGCTGAGCTAAAGGACCCGAGCTCAATTCCCGTGTCAGTCTGGAGTTAGTGTGAATAATAGCTTTGGCTATTTGAAACCAGCTATATGTTTGTAACCCCCGCGAAAGCAATAATTTCATTATTCTGCCCCAAAAGGTCATTGATTCAAATCCTGTGTTCAGGTGTTGTAACTATGTTCCAAACAACAAATACCCTAAAAAACAACAACCAGGTAATATGGAGGCTTTTCACTCACCAAGGCTCACCAACTCTCACCAAGTCTCACCAAGTCTGATCGAGACCTCTCCCCGTCGAATGGGACGCACATGCACGCAACAACACATCCACTCCCATGGCTTGGATAAAGAAGACTGACTGAGACGCGAACCAAATCAGCGCCTCGCCCCACCCCTAAACAATCCAGTTGCCAACTTGACTTCACGAACATCCACCCCTGGAATGTTCGAGCTTGGCTTGTAATTACTGGGATGTCCGCGATACGCCCAGAGCGCTAGTCTTCACCCTTATTTTTGTTCCATGTGTTTCCCTTCCTCTCCCCCTCTACTGAGAACTTCTAAGACCTGTTTATGCTTTATAACAGCAGGTGTCATTTTGTATGGTACTCATTGTATCATTGACTATTACCAGGTGAGGGCGCTTGGTTATAACTAATATTTGGGAACATTAATCAAAATTCTCTTTGGCTGTAAATATGGGAGGAATATTATTCTAAATTACTGTTTGGCGTTTTTTTATGTTTATGAATGGGGACTTTAATTTGATTTAACGTGGGTGAACCACGGTTTCATAATAGTAACTTTCTAGGGGGATTCATGTTTGACTTAGTACGTCTTATTAACTGTAGGTGCGCCCGAGCCTTTATCTTAGCGGATCTTTGTAATCGTTTAATATTATCTTGGGCATTTTTAGACTATATAATTTCAATTAGTAATGAAGGTATTTTATATGGAATTGTTAGATTAGGTTATCATGAGCGCAACGGGAGTTTGCGGAACTTATTGTACACTTATAAGACTTGTTTGTAATATTAGGTAATGCTTCGTAACTTAGGATTATCACTCAACCGCCATTGTTGGGATCTCTGTTTAAAATATTCGGCCACCAAATCATGTTTATATTTATAGGAATGTAAAGCTAGATTTTATGGGCACTTTTTCTTATATAATTAATTTATACTTCAGTTAATGCTATGGGAAATTAAAACTAACATGGCAGACATATTGTGTCTATGGATGTAAGCGCGCCCTTGGGCGGTAAATTTGAATTTAGACATCTAATATTCACTCTAACGTTCCCTCTGTGGGGCTGTTAATATTTTGTAAATCATTGTGGCTCGCTTAATATTTCGCCATATTAGGCGTAGGCTCATTAAGCCTTTAATGTGCTGTTGTATTACTATATCATTGTAATTTAACTGAAATAAAACTCTCTTGTGACCTTATGGTTGTTTTTTGGGGCACGCTTCCTGGGCTCAATGTGGGTGTCACAGTGTCAATGATGTGCAATCTACAAGGTCGTCAAACGCTAATTTCACCTTTCAAACACTGACAAATGCCTGTGCACATTTCTCCTGGTCTCGCCACAACTAAAATATGATCATTTAGATGGACTGAATAACCACCTTTTTTTTCTTTCACTTTAGATAGTTCCACCGACAAACCATTTTTCAACGATTTTGTGCTATTATTTTTCTGCATGAGAATACGCATATTTTTTATGCACCCGGCATACTGTTTTATCCACCAGTATAATCCTTCACCTACCTGATTATTAGTTGTTGATATATATATATATATATATATATATAATTGAAACCATCCTACTGTATACATATATTCAAGTACTCTTTAGACTGGACTTTGTAAATTAATACCGCGGCCACTATTCCCACTACGAAATCAATAAATTGATTATTACTTCATCTACACCTAAATATGAATAAGTAACTTCATCGTGTAGATATAATCTATTACTACCATTTTTGTAAATAAATATTCCAAGTATACTTTTCACGGCGTGAGACAAATTTCTAAAACTTTTATTTGTGTGTAAATAAATATTCTAAGTATACTCTTCGTGGTATGATATATATTTGTAAGAAACTTTCAGTACTAATAATTATACCGCTTTTAGCAGGAGAGAAAGAACTTTATATTTGTTGATGTACAAAAGGTCCCAGGGTTTTAATCCCGTGTCAATCTGGAGTAAATTAGCTCTGGCTATTTGAATCTACCTGGAACGCTGAAACACAAAAATGTTCCTTGGCTTAGGGGCATTCAGAGTGCTCTGACCTGTTGCTTCAAAGGACCCAGGGCTCATGACTTCTTCTTCGTTGGCACTCTCTTTCAACATCGGGTTGTTGAGACATAAAATTTTCCACAGGGAGGCAACTGACCCCCACAACCGAAATGGCTCAACATTACCACACCACGTCCGTGACACAGGGGAGTGGCAGGAAGAAGGGGAAAGATAAAGACACTAGAATAGGGGTATGAAGAGATGCGGGGAAGTGAAAGAAGGGTCTGCTCCCATTCAATGGTGCGCTGCCGGTGGGAAAGTTCGTTCTGCCGCGGACAATACGTTCCCTCGCGAGTAGGGTTGGTGAAGGAAGGGTCTTACGTGCTCTGTGTCCGTCCAGCTGCTCATCGGTCACAATCTATGCTCTGCATCCGGCCAGAGAGGATGCTCCCTAGCAATGCCTCCAAGCACTGTGGACCACATGTCAATAAATAAATAAACAAACTCCAACGTCCCATCCCAATCCTACCAGAAGTAAAAAAACCAACGATCAGAAATAAAAAGGCAAATAGCATACATAAATAACAAATAAAATAGCAATAAGTATACATAAAAACAAATAAAACAAGAAAATACAAGTACCAACATGTTTGGAACAAGAAACAACATGTCTGGAAAAGGGGTCAGGGGTTGTGAGGGGGATCAGGAGGAGTGTAGGGTCGTCAGAAGGATGGGAGAGGAGGGTTAAAACTAACAGCCAATCAGAAATCGAGGTGGCGTGGCCACGTGATCAAATTCAGACAATCAGAGCACTGTACTCATAGGGCTAGCTAGATAGTGACGGTAAATAATCACTGTAGGTCCGCAAGACTCACCGAAAGAGCGAGAGGGAGACCTGGGTCGAGGCCCATTTTTTTATTAAGAAAAAAGTTTATACAAGAGATTTCATAATTATAATCCAGAGATTCAACATCTTTTCATGATTCTGGCGAATACTTGTTGTTAAAGACCTATGGTAATAGGAGTTCTAGGCGGTGTCTAGTCTATCACAGACACACAGACTACAACATTTCCAAAACAACATTTTAAGGTTTGGGGGATTTTATTAAACATATTTTTCAAATTGAAGTATTTAATTATAAATAGACCTACATACTTGCAATGATAACAAATTTCATATTTCAAATAGTTTCGGAGATGTGACAAAATATGAATCTACGCACTAGATCAGACCCCACAAAGTAGTTTTGCCGAAAAAATGAGGGTGAACATTTTGTTTATACTATTGATCAATCCTTGGAATTGAAATTTAATCAAAATCGTTAGAGCCAATTTTGAGAAAATTGATTTTTATCTCTTTTTGCTCCTCAGTAAACTACCTTTAATTTTAGGGTTATATATAAAATTACTAAGACCCCTCGGGCAGCCCAGACTGAAGTTCAAAACCCAAAATTTCTGATTTGGAAGGTTGGGGGGGGGGGTATGGTCCATGAAATGTCGAATTTAATCAAAATCTAGAGCTTAATTTTTTTGACGATCGCAATACTTTTTCTACTTGTAAGTTTGCGAGAAAGTAACAAAATATAACCTGGTATGTTAATGCATGTCGACGTTTAATTAAACCCGGAATACTGAAATATGGTCTTTGCAAAGTTGGCTGTATGTGTGTCTGTTTAAACCTAAAATTAATAGTAATTTAATAAAGGGCTAAAAGGGAAATAAAGATTTTCTCAAAACCGGCTCTAAAGATTATGATTAAAACTCGTATCTAGGCGTTGATTAGTATTATAAATAAAATTGCTAATTACATTTTACAGTTAAAACGACTTTTAGGATACTTAACAATAGTGTAAATTTCCATATCCCCGCAAATATTTAATATACTAATTATCTTATCATTGCAAAATTTAAATACCATAAAAATAAAACATTTATTTTAAATTTATATTTATAAAACCAATAGTTTCTGAGATATTTGAAAATATATCAATGCAGTTTTGCGAGCTTTAGTTGTACAGAAATAATACTTAAGTTTTAACGCAGTAATTCTCTAATGACATATAGTTATTAAATAAGTGTCTCAGAATGTTGATATTTTTATTCCCTTAACCTCATAGGGGAAATGTTTGTAAACAAATTATCTATATCTATAATTTTATATCTAATTGTCAATATCTACCTTTTCATTTGTCTAAATATATTAAAGAGGAATTTAAAAGCTATGCTTTATAGCCAAAAGTTAAGATGTGCAACCCTAGTAAAGTGTCGGAAATTTTTAACAAAAAAGTCAAAATTTTAATACAAAGTGTCTACCGTTGTGGACCAAATAGCGATAATTTTTTACTGGTCCAAATATAAAAATAAGGACTTTATTTTATTTAAATAAAAAATAAGATTTAAAATCGAGAGTCAAAAATATTTTACGAAAATATGATGATTTTTTGCTCGGGTTTGCAAGAGTATTTTATTTCGTTTAACGTGTATTACTAGTTTTAAGTAAATATATATATAGATATATACTTAAAACTAGTAATACACGTTAAACGTACTTAAAACTAGTAATACACGTTAAACGAAATAAAATACTCTTGCAAACCCGAGCAAAAAATCATCATATATATATAATGGATCATCATATATATATAATGGATCGTGATAGTCCATCCGGAATACCGTACAAGTAATTTTATTTTATTTTTTACCCTTTATTTTTTTTCACCCTTTTTAACAATTTTACACTAAGCTATTTTCCTGATCAAAGCTGTGTACAACATGCTAGTGATATTATATATATTTTTTTAACCATATCGTTAAATTAGTTTAGGCTCTACTTCAGGGAACAGATAAACAGAATGGCAGCATTTTAAAAACAACTTTTTCTTATTCTAGGTTTCATAAAACGTCGACATTTATCTAAATCATGAGTTCATGTTTTATGACGAACACTATACTTCCTCTATCTTGTCACGCGACATTTGGGTAACCATCCATAAACAAAGGCCAGTCAAACCTGAGTGGCTCAGCCAGCGTGGTTGGTTGCAGAGACAGACAGATCGCGTGCTATGGGGGCAATTCACACTGTAGCATTTAGCGACATGAGTGTACAAATAAAATAAATTAAACATATCCCATCATACTGCAGCCGGCGTCAACAGGGAACACTAACGTGAGTTACTATCAAACACATCTACTCAGCCACGCGTCGGATATAATACTGACCTTCGATTGTGCAATCGGTCTGTGCCCAAGATCATAGTGACAAAAATCTTTTGTTGTGAAGATGTTCTACTGTTCTATTAAATTAGATCTATATCTACATTGTCTAGTTTTTTAAACAAAAGACTAGACCCCAAGTCTTAAGGACTTTACTACGACTGCAGTATACGCTAGGGATGACGTCCTAGTCAGCGAGGTGGTGGGTATGACGACCCAAACCCTATGGATGTCGCTATGGGGGTGGATCTGATGACCCAAACTCCATGGATGTCGCTCTTCTTCGTTACAGATGGTGCAGAGTTTCCTCCTTCGACGCTTGGTGCTGTAGAACGGGTCTGTACCGTGAAACTGTGAGCAGCTCTTTATATAGTCTCAACCTGATACGAAAGTAATAAAGTAAAGAGAGTGATAAATTCAGAAATNTAAAGTAAAGAGAGTGATAAATTCAGAAATGTAGACAAGGAGAAGGACGGACGAAGGTGGGGAGAAAGAGAAATTAACAAGAGAAAACCACTTGTGAGGAAAAAGGGGAGGATGAGTTTCCTTGGCTCACCGTTAGGGTTTTATGAGTAGTTTAAGTGGACCCATGAATCGAATAACATCTTGAACGGGTGAGTGGATATCAAGGAATATTCTATTTAAATATATCTGGTGTGATTATATTATTTAGGATCAGTTAATAATTTTATGAGAATTTGTGATATAGATGTACCTTATACTATATTTTCTTGTAGACAGCATGGCAAGCGTATGTAAATATATCCGACATCGTCCAACGGGAAAGGTTATGCGTTAAAGTATTTTATTCATAAATATGATAATATTAATCCTATTCTTTGATATCTACTACAGTATTTATAAAAAGACAATATTTTTGACCAAACACGTGTTTGAATGTATAGAGATACGTAATTTTATTAGACTGCATCTAGTCAGAGAAAATAAACTTTGAGGTAGATTCAATTAAATATATTAATATAGTTTCTTTCTTGCATGAATTATAAAAATATTGATTTTTAATTGCAGCTGTCCAATCTGTCTGATTGACATGCTATATGGTTTGACAATTGGAAATATTAGAATTAAATAGCTTATAAAAGGAGCACTGACCACCATGCTGACCAAGGTGGCCAGCTTGAGAGAAGGTCATTGGTCTTTAATCAGCATCAGAATACGTCACCAGGCCTTATCACGGGGCGCTGACGCCATCTCCACCACCAGTAAGAGGAGTGCTAGCACATCCGCGGGAAAGTGGAAGGGCCAGGATGTGGAGCGTCGGAGCCCACCTAAGAAGTAAATGGCCAGAAATAGTCAATTCTCCAACCTGATTGACGACCTCTGGGTAGTATCATCGAGGACCAGTATGGCTGAGTTGACGTCTTTAGTATCGGCACAACCGGGTCAGCATTTGCACTTGGCCCTAGCTAATATCATAGTAGTGGCTTTGCCGCAGGTTGCCCTTGGAAGAAAGCCGCGATGAGCCCCAACTGCAGAGGGGTACAAGCAGTTGCCAGTGCTGCCCACAGGTGTACCCGTGCCGTGCCTCAGTTGCCAGTGACTCCCAGGGTTCAGGTGTGATCCCCAAGGATCTGGTGGCAGGGCCCAAGCCAACGCTGAGAGAAGCGGGACCCAGAGAGTCCCAGTCCTGGTGATAGTGCGTGAAGAGGATTTACACGTGAACCCCTTCATGGCCACCAAGGCACTCAGCTGTAGACTTGGAGGTGATATCTGAATAAAGTTGTCCTCCAACAGGGTGACGTTCTCCGTCTTCACCCTGGAGGAGGATAGGACCATCCGATTAGAGAGCCTCATCTCTCAGGGGTATCAACCCTACACCTTTCCAATAGACAGTGAGAGAGACGTGTGGCTCGTGGTTCATGGTCTCCCGTTGTGTACCCTCGCAGAAGACATACACACGGAACTAACTGAGATGGGATACGTGGTGAGAAGTGTCACACACTTGGGTGCGCATGCTGCCAGCCAGGTACAGCTGGAAAATCCGTTCCTTCCTTTCTTCATGACTTTGGTTGGACGTCAGCAGTTACAAGAATTATCAAAGGAGACGGCTATCTCGAAAGTACGTGTTACTTCCGATTCTTTCCATAGAAAAAACCTGGCATAGAAATGTCACCGTTGCCAGAGGTTTGGACACCGTCCATATCTTGTTTCAGGAGGGAAAAGTGCGTCAAATTTGGTGGCACACATACGTCAGCGGCCTGCAACTGACCACGCTCGTAACCTGCAAGATGCGCGAGTTGCTGGGGCCCCCACCCCACAAACGCTGGCATCTGTGAGGTGCGCAAACGGTTTATTGACACACGCAAGCACCCGACGGCCTTAAGCGCACCACCGCCGTCTAGACGAGTGTATCATACTAGGGCCCCCCTTTTCTGTCAATGCCTGGAACTTTTCCCTTATTCCCGGAGGAAGGGCTAGCGTCGCGACGCTGGGAGTTCAACTAGTGGCGCGGTAGTTTACCACTCCCCCACAAAGTTCTTTCCGTCGTCCCCCTTCCCCTTCCTTCAGCAGGGACCGCTGATCTCAAGTCCCTGATCCACACTCTCACTGAGATCTGGAAGCTCTTGCGCCCCCTCCGTGTCTGTAAGAAACTCCCCTACCTCATGGGGTGTCTGACACGCTTCTTGGCCATCCCAAATTCAAATCCTCTTCTAAGTGTGCTAAAATTAATTTGATTGATGAGATCAAACTCCTTCTCTGAAATTGTAAATCGCTAGTTACTAGAATTTCCGAACTTACCCAGATGATGACCGACATGGATATGGACGTGGCGTTTCTGACGGAGACGTGGTTCAGAGTGGACACCGTCTTTAAGTTGCTGGGCTTTTCTGTCTTTCGGGAGGAGCAAAGTTGTCACTGGAGGGGGGTGGCGTGGCAGAGAGGTCGTATCCCCATGGTCTAGGAGATATACGTCACGCTCCGCTCTTACTGTCGGCGAAAGCTCAGACAGTGGCAGAGGGAGGCTAAGACTTGCTTGCTATCTTGCCGCTCTCGACAAAAAAAGGTCTCTCTCTGTGGTGTCATCTGAAGGTGATACGTCACAAGAAGGATCTGATCCACGAGCTCTGCGTAGCGGGTGGGTTGGCGTCCACCGCCCCAGACCGTTCAGAGGCTCTGGTGGTCGGATTCCAGGCTAGCTTTGTTAGGTGACCGGAATCACCGGAGAGAGAGAGCAAGCGGATCCCCCCAGACACTTCCTTCCTCTGGTAGTAGGTCAACCCCCGCACCCTAACCTGGGGTTGGTAGCCCCCTCCGAGATGACCAGGACTGTGACGAGGCTTCACGCTATGTCTTCTTCGGGGTTGGACCAGATATCACCCTCCTCCTGGCCCATCTCCTTTGTAAAGCCTTCGTCCTTCTGCTCCTCATCCTGAATACAATGTTTATATTGCCGTATTTTTCCGCGCAGTTCCAGGTGGCGATTGTCATTCCCATCCACAAGCCCGGAAAACCACCCAGATATCTCTCATCCTACCGTCCTATCTCTCTTCTCTCCTTCGTTGGCAAAGTGGCCGAGAGATTGATCTTGGACAGACTGGAGGCCTGGCTGTAGGTGTACCCCCTCCTGTTGGATCACCAGTTTGATTTCCGGAAGAGCCTGTCAACTACTCACGCCATTGCCAAGGTTGTTGAATTGTTGACGAAAGCGTTCAACAAGCGACGCCATTCTGGCTTCGTTTTGTTTGGACGTGAAGGGAGCGTTCGACAGCGTGAGCCACCAAGGACTGCCTATGGAATTTGCAGACGTCGGAGTCCCCCCC
>CABEEJ010008473.1:7890-23672 GCA_901482245.1 Timema douglasi
CATGGACAATGAATGTAAGAAACACGAAAGTGGAGGCCATGGACAATGAATGTAAGAAACACGAAAGTGGAGGCCATGGACAATGAATGTAAGAAACACGAAAGTGGAGGCCATGGACAATGACGTTTGTGAGGAGCATGTTAGCTGTCACGAGCAGAAACAGGGTTAGGAATGAAGTTATCCCAGAAAGATTGGAGGCACAAGGAGTACATGAGATAGTAAAGGAAGCAAGACTTAGATGGTTTGGACATGTAATGAAGATGTAAAAAAAGAGGACGCCGAAGAAAATGTTGGAAATGAAGTGTGTGGGGAAAAAGACGGCAGGGGAGACCAAGAAAGAGATGGGAGGAGCAGATAACAGAAAGTGTTTAAGTTTGAGGAGAAGAATGGAAGGAATTAAAGGAGAAAGAGTGGTGGAAGGATAGAGGAGGACGGAGGCATTTTACTAAACTGACCCGGCCACAGGCTGGAAACAGTTGAGTGTGATGATGTTAAAGTAAACAAGACACTTACAGGGTTGGCCAATATTCCTTCTTGTAAACACAATATAGCTTCATTAACAAAGCGGGAGACAAGGCGCAGTTGCAAGTCTTCAGGCTCCTGAAAACCTTTGGGTTCAGTCTTATGTTTGTTCAGTATTTCGGAGACTTCATCATTGACATCCCGATGTTTGCTACCCTTATGATACACGTAATAACCTTTGCCAGATTTGCGACCTGAAATAAAATAAATTATGTTTTTTTTTAATCTACTTTAATGGTAAGAGGCAAAGCGCAAAATGTAACACTTGCCATGGAAAAATGAATTGAGAGTATGTATTTTCAGCTTATATGGTAATTGCAGTTGGAATTAATTCATGTTATTTTTATTTTGTATGAAAGAGAACCCTGCTAACAAATGGCTGGGTATATTGAAAGGTAGATTTAAGTTTAAATGACAAGAAAATAGTTCCAGCTGGTAACAACCCTATAAAATGCCAATATACATCTGTCAAGGGTGTCCTGGGATTTCATTTAAAAAATTATCTTTATTTAAAGAGGTTTTTAGATAATGCATAATAAATAATAAATATTCAACAATTGTTGATATCACCATGTGAAGAAAATTAAACTCTACATTTGTATGGAATCAATGTTTATTTTGACAAAAAAAAAATTACTAAAAAAACACGCAAAAACACTGATAATTTCACTTCCCTGCATCTTAACCTTAAGATGAAAGCTATCAATTCTTTATATAATAGAATATTTTTATCGATCTAAAAATGACCAAAAAAAGTCACACTTATATTCAAGATTGAGGATATTTTATATACACAATTCAACTTCATATCATCAGTTAAATAAGGATTGTGCACACCCATAGAAATATAAATAATAAATATAATTAACTACAAACCTAAGAATCCCTTCTGTACCATGTCCTTCAAAATCTGTGGATTCCCACCGCTGAATCGCTCTCCGAATGCCACGGCTAAATCATCTGCTATGTGAGCTGCTACATCAATACCAACTTCATCAGCCAAAGTGGCCGCACCCACTGGAAATCCAAATGATTTGGTCAACTTGTCCAACTCCTTAGGGTTGACTCCTTCCTAAATATACAGGAAAAACATGTTTTATTGGATGTTGTTCACACTTATGTTTTTCTTCAAAAAATGGTTTAAGCTAAAATAACCACCGATATGGTTTAGTGATTATAGTTCCTGGCTACAGATCTGAAGATACCAGGTTCAATCCCCAGTTCTTCCAAAATGTATATGTGAAGCAGTGGGTCTGGAACGAGGTCTAACCGAGCCTTGTGAGGACAAATAAGGAGCTACTTGAATAGCAGTAACAGCTCCGATTTAGAAAAGTGAGATTAACGGCCGAATGGCTTGCTGTGCTGATCACATGACACCCTCTATCCACTAAGGTTGGCACTCTCTTAACTAATGGCGGTGGGCGCTCGGTCAATATAGCTCGCGAGTTCATACCATGGAGTAGGCTATAATATCATATGTAACTTCAAAGGTAAATAATTTAAATAACTAAATAAATTATAAAAAATTTGCAGTAATTATCATACTAAACATTAAAATATTTAATATAATAAAGCCAATTGCACCATTTTCCCTTTGTTTAAATATAAATTATCACATGTGAAAGCTTAACTGGTTAAACACTTAAGTATTTATTCTATCCTAAAACCAAGATTATTTAATTATTTCACTTGAAATATTGGACATGCCATCAGGATTGAATAAATAAGAGTTACAGCAACACAGGTCCATTATTCTTGTTAAAGTGAGTTTGACTGTACCTGCAACATTCGGATGACCTCTGACATCATCGAGGACAGGATTCTTGTTGTGTAGAATCCTGGGCCATCCTTCACAGTGATCACTATCTTTCCTTGCTTGAGGCCCACAGCCACAGCACTGGCCGCCGTCTCTTGCGATGTTTTGTCTGTTGTAATTATCTCTAGCAGTTGCATTTTGTCCACCGGCGAGAAGTAGTGCATGCCAATTATCTGCAGACGGGTCAACATATTTTCATGAATATACAATAACAAACAAAGTGTAAGCAATGTTTTTTCATGAATATAGATTAACAAAGTGTAATCAATGTTTTTCATGAATATACAATAACAAACAAAGTGTAATCAATGTTTTTTCATTAATATATATTAACAAAGTGTATCAGTGTATAGTGATGAAATCCAATGGCTGAAATGGTGTTTTAAAATAGGTAAAATGAAACATCTATTATTTTATTTATTCAAAGTATATTACATGCACTTTCTAAACCGACTGATTATATCAGCACATAGGAATTTCTATGAGCAATGGCGAAAGAGCCTATCAACTTTATCGGGAAAGGTATTTTTCCCGTTCCTTCCACGGTTCTTTTACATGCCACAAACGACTATGAGACCGACGGTTTTAATTCCTCTCCAAAGAAAGCTGTGCTACAAATTTTTATCACCCAAGAAAAATCCCTCGACCCAGGCTAGGTTTGAACCCATGATTATCAAATCCTGAGGCGAGTACTTTACCCTTTATATCACCAAGATCGATGACAATGAAAGAAATTAGGATATAAAGATAAACCAATAAGTATTATTAAGTCGTAGATAAAAAGGTTTTAACTTTTGCTACAAGTGGCCTTTATATTTAGTGATGTGTAGCATTTTGATATTTTTCTTTTGTTAATTCTGAAATATTGTAACGCACATTTGCAGTGATTCACTTTGTTAGTTTAAAAATATGTTTGACATACCTGACAAAGACACTGAAATATCGCAAGATGTGTTTTTCAAACTTTTACTAGCATATTAGATTGAATAACAAAATATTTTTAAGTTCATTAAAGAATTTTTAAATGTATTTTCCACTAGTGAAATTAAACAAAATTATACCTTTTCACGTAATTGACTATTTGGCCCTTCATTCGTGAAAAATTGTCAATTATGTAAATTTTTATGAGAACTAACAACATAAAAAATTGATATTCAAAAAACTATACATATTTTACTAAGCATCAGACAGCATTGTTCTTTGTCTTAAGTTGCCATAAAAAAAGAATACCAGCTGCACTATTACAAAGTTTTTTCCTTAATTTTCCTATAGCCAATTTAAGTTCCCAGGCATTCTAGAAAATTAATCTCCCACAACCAAATACGATTAAGAAGTAGAATATAGTACTTTAAATTTAAGAATGTAACTAAGCCATAGTTTGTATATCCATTTAAGTTTGATCTGATTGTTTTTTAGCACTTATAATCGAAAAACGCATTTTACTACAAGACTTTTAAATTGAAATACAAATTTTTACCTAGCGAAATCCAATCATTTTATTTATCATAAATCAGTGTCTCTTTTAATAATTGTTTTAAAATTTTCAAAGAGGTTATATTTCTACATAAATAAAATAGGACTATCCATCCTTAAAAGAAACTATTATGTTACAACCCCATCTCGTGACCGAGGACTTCTTACCTTTATTTTGAAAGTCACAGACTATCGACAACCACAGCTAGCTCAAAAGATTGAGCCAAAACCCACCTTCTCTGGCCGTTTGCTGACCGAAGCAATCTTGGTTATGGGCAAGGCACTGGTGTTGGTAGCAATGATACAATGCTCAGGTACCACCTTCTCAAGCTCCTGGATGACTTTGTGTTTGATGTTGATATCCTCGAACACAGCCTCGATAACTAGGTCCACATTTTTGAAATCATCATACTGTGTGGTGGTGTTGAGGTAAGATAAAAGCCGATCCTTCTCCAAGCTGCATCCAAAACCAAACATTATTTATTATTAGTTAAGAACAAAGAACATTGAAACAACAAAATAAGATACAGTCATCCATTTTACTCTCTACCTGATGAAGCTGGCTTTTGAATCAAGGTTTACTTGATACTCTCTTGCACTAAGTTTGTGTTCTAACAGCTGTAGAGAGAGATGGTCCTAAAAGAGAAGTTAGGAAGTTGCGTTGCGCGTTTCACACTCCTCCCTGATGAGTTCCGATAGAATGAAACCTGGGTCAGGGGATTGGGCGGTGACGATCTGAACTGTGTTCTTCTTTTCATTGTAAAGGCCAAATTGTGTTCGTCCCCCTTTTATATGTTTCTATCCACCTTTCCTAGACCTTCTTCCAAATTTAGATAATCAAGTACTTTCCATTTACTTGAAACAGTTTATGACAGTACACTCAACCTTAAACCTATTTAGGTTTTTAATTGATTGGCATGAATATAACTTTTTACCTGTACTTTTGACACTTTCACAATCATCATTGGTTATCAGCTAGACACTAATATTACTTATCTTCAGGTAGGTTAATGCTAGGGATAGGTTATGAAATCACAGCCTGCTCCTCACAGACAAAAGGAGCTGTGACTGCTATAAAAATTGTGCTAGTAGCGGCATAATCATTTGTTTCTCTGAGCTTTTACTGTTTTCTATCAGTCAATATATCTCTAAAAGCAAAACCTCTTTCCCTTTATGAGGTAAGTGTATTATATATGAAAGAAGGCACAGAAAAGGTGGATAGAAACATAAAATGAACAAACACAATATGGCTTTTACCATGAAAATACTAGTTCCGATCAAATGAAACCTAAGTTGGGTGATCAGGTGGCGACGATCGATTTTCTCCAAAAGGCAGCCATTACCTCTTTGTCCAGTGAAAACAATGTAAAGTGTGAACTGTGTTCTTCTTTTCATTGTAAAGGCCATATTGTGTTTGTCCCCCTTTTATATGTTTCTATCCACCATTCCTAAGGAAGTTGCGTTGCGCGTTTCACACTCCTCCCTGATGAGTTCCGATAGAATGAAACCTGGGTCAGGGGATTGGGCGGTGACGATCTGAACTGTGTTCTTCTTTTCATTGTAAAGGCCAAATTGTGTTCGTCCCCCTTTTATATGTTTCTATCCACCTTTCCTAGACCTTCTTCCAAATTTAGATAATCAAGTACTTTCCATTTACTTGAAACAGTTTATGACAGTACACTCAACCTTAAACCTATTTAGGTTTTTAATTGATTGGCATGAATATAACTTTTTACCTGTACTTTTGACACTTTCACAATCATCATTGGTTATCAGCTAGACACTAATATTACTTATCTTCAGGTAGGTTAATGCTAGGGATAGGTTATGAAATCACAGCCTGCTCCTCACAGACAAAAGGAGCTGTGACTGCTATAAAAATTGTGCTAGTAGCGGCATAATCATTTGTTTCTCTGAGCTTTTACTGTTTTCTATCAGTCAATATATCTCTAAAAGCAAAACCTCTTTCCCTTTATGAGGTAAGTGTATTATATATGAAAGAAGGCACAGAAAAGGTGGATAGAAACATAAAATGAACAAACACAATATGGCTTTTACCATGAAAATACTAGTTCCGATCAAATGAAACCTAAGTTGGGTGATCAGGTGGCGACGATCGATTTTCTCCAAAAGGCAGCCATTACCTCTTTGTCCAGTGAAAACAATGTAAAGTGTGAACTGTGTTCTTCTTTTCATTGTAAAGGCCATATTGTGTTTGTCCCCCTTTTATATGTTTCTATCCACCATTCCTGTACCTTCTTCCAAATATAATACCAAAATACTATTTCTGACGTATTTATCAAATCCTGACATTTCCGTTCCTGTCAGAGAGTCGAGACCAGGTCTGGAGAAATCTTGTCCGCCTCTGCTCCGACGATGGTTTGGATGTAGACACCTGCTAAGCTGGATTTTTTTTTAGATCGAATATCGAAACAAATCAAAATATTCACGAATTTTAAATAATTATTGAATTAAACATGCTGAAATTATCTGAAATTATGATGTAAAATAAAAAGAGTTACACATTATAAAAATCCATGCGATTAGTTGTGGACCCTTGTCCTATGAGTTATCATGATTTGATGTAAGTTCTTCAACACATTTATGTAACAATAGCTTACATAGTCAAAGTTAAGTAGCAAAAACCACCTCTGTTGTGATCATACACTATTTCAATATCTCCAGTCCTCAAAGTTAACACATTTGTTACATATTATACAAGGGTGTGATTATGGGTAATGCAAAGATTTTATAATGGCTGTTTTGGTAAAGAAAGTGTGGCTTATTCTTTCGTGAATATGGTAATAATTAATACGTGTTTACTTTAGCTCACAAGAAATGTTATTAAAATATTTTAGGAATAATGTTGTATTTGCAACAGTGTAAAACCTTATCGACATTTTCTATAGTTTTGTTTAGTTTGAATTATTGAATTGAATAATATCATAATCAAATCAATTATCAAAGCTTCACAGACCTCTAGTCAAGAGTACTGTTTTATTATCACAGCACCGGAAAGTGAACATAGAGAATGACAAAAAACAACAGGATTAGGTATATAGTAAGTTTTGCCCATCCCTAGGGACTAAGCAATACCCACCCAGAGAGCTTCTTTCTCTTGACTGCATTATCGAGTCCAGTTTGAATCTGTGCCAAGCCTCTAGCTAAACCTTCGTCCGTAGTATCCTTTAATATGACCTCGTAACCTTTGTCTATGGTCACCTGGGTAATGCCTGCACCCATCAGACCAGCCCCCAGTACAGCAACCTTCCTGCAAGACAGAATCATTAACTTCAAACGGGAAGATCCCAAAGTGGAGAGATACTCATACCAATACCAGGTTATAGTGTTTTAAAATACACTAAAATTGCGACTATCTGGCCCAGTTCTGGGGGTTAACAAGTATGTTTTAAAATAAACAAACCGGTACACGTCCAATAGTAATTAATAAAAAAACTGATCACAAATGCCTTACAAGTGTTACAATGATACAACAAAACATAACCACTATGCAGGTGATTGGTGTAAAATACAGTACTTCTGTGTAGATAGCAGCACTGTTTTAATTTGGCTGGAAACAGAAGCTGTGTCAAGGGAAGTGTGCACAAGGTGAAGCTACATGAAGTAGACCCTCAAATTCCTTATTATCCGGCCCAAAATGCCGCCACTTTAGGCCGGATAGTCGTGACTTTAGTGTACATGAAAATTATAACAAAAACACAAGACTCCAAAATTTTAGGGTCAATCAAAAACCTCCTTTGTTAAGTTCGAGGTTTAATATTATTTATTGTTCACAGTTACCATTTCATTAGATTAAGTACTAATGTTTTGTTTGTCTTTATAAAATAGGTGGTGTAATTTAACATGCCTGTGGTACAGTCTTTGTTTATCTTAAGACCATAAGCAGAATATCCACAAGGTCAAACCAGTTTTCCCAACTTGTGGGAGGGCGGGACAGGTCAGTTTGTAAAATCTATCTGACACAACCAACCTGTCCAGACCGCACACTTGAATTCCTGTCAGTATGTAGTGTTGGTGTGGTCGTGAATACCCTAACAATGATAGACATTTAGCTGCTCTTGTTTGTAAACTTCATTGACTCTACAATGTAGTGTTACCTTGATTGATTGCATGCGTAACTGATTTTCGACAAATATTATTGTTAGATTTTGTTAAATAAAAAGTTGTATTTTGTTATTAAAACAAATTTAATAAAATTCCTTTTTTGGAAAAAAATGGTAAAAAAAAGAATCGACTCAAGCCTAAGTGGAAGTATGGTTATAAAAATTACAGTAAAATTTTAAATGTTTGCCTTTGGTCAGTATAAAAATGTCCTCGTAACCATATCAAATCTATATTTTGCTATACTTTTAACAGTGGTCTTTGGCTGCGAGAAATAAATTTTTCTTGAATTAAAGTGTCGATTGGTTAGGATATTAAGAATACAATTGTGATCATAAAGTTAGCACTTTTTCCTTCTTTTCAATTTAAGGCAAAGAACAATATCCACAATTAAATTTAAATATTTATAAGTTAGTTTGTATATCATTAATTCTCATCAAGCGAAGCCAAATTTACCATTATTCGCACATAAAAGACCAAGTATCTAATAAATTTTGTGAAAAAATGCAATCAAGTTTTATTTAACATTTGGAAAATAAATTCAAATCCTGCAATTAACTAAAAAAATGTTGACATTCATTTAATGGATTTTTTTTGTATGGATTTTTACTACCCATTTGAGTTAAACACGTATGTACTAATTACGCTAATGGTTTAAGGGATTAAGAAGGTTATATTTAGAGTAAGTGTACCCACATTTGTATGGCGGTAGAATGGAAAACCACTATGGAAAAACCACCCTCCGTACACCAAGCCGAGATTCAAACCTCAATCTTCTCATCATTGGCATCATCTATTGCTTGGACCATGCGGGTAACGTGTTAAGTTAAAGTTTGTAAAAACATGTCTCGTGATATTTCAGAGTATCTATTGATTGGACTCTAATTCTCCTGCAAGCTACCATCAGGTTAATTAAGACCACTAACTTTAAGGACAGGTGACGCATCCTGACGAGGGTTTCCACAGCTATACCAAGATGATCTATCAAACTTAAAGTTAACACAAGATGCAAACTAGAGTGGTTTAATTAAAAACATTTATTTTATTTTCAATTTTAAAGGTTAATTTTTAACCTTATTACTGTAGACAGTCCAACACCTTAGCTCAGTTGGTAGTGTGTCTACCTACTGAGCTAAGGGTCCAGAGTTCAATTCCCAGCATAGGCTAAAATTGAGTTGGATTATAAGGCATATGAAGCTACGACAAGCCTAGAAAGCATATTTTTTGCAAGATGCCAATGATAATTTATTTCCTTGAAGTTTCTATTTTAGCAGAGATATTAGGAAATTATGTCGGCAAAATTCTTCAAACAAATAGTCGCATGTTTTTCTTTCCCATCCCTCTTTTAATAAAATCTAGTACAAGCTGTTATGCATTCTAAGAATATTCAATTCAAGCATATAAAATCATTTTCATATATATTTCACAATATTTATGGAATTAATTATAAGAAAAACAGGTTCCGCATTTTAATTGAATATGTTAAAAGGATAAAATAAAAGTACCAAATGCACATCTGATGAAAAATAATGTAAAGCAATTGTGCAGTAAATTTAATACGTTCAGAAGTCTAAAGAAATATAATTTTGGTCTAGCTTATTTTTAATCTAGTGTGTCTAAGCATGTGACAAAGTAAAACCTTTTAAAATGAGTCACATAAGCTTGGTATGTTTATTTAAAATAACTAGCCTGGTGGTAATGAGGTTATCATTGTGTCTGCATCAAGAGACATTAGTTATAAGTTTATCATTACAAAAAAATATATACTTTTTTTACATTAGTCATTTGAAATTAAAAAAGTTTTGAATGTTTATGGTATTTTCACAGTAACTTCTGTGTTAGCAAATGTTAATATTTACCACTTCAATGTCAAACTAAGGGTCCCGGGATCGATTCCCGGCATCTCCAAAAAATTTATTATTGGTGAAATGTGGGTTTACCCTTTCAGTGATTAATTAATGGGTGGGGACTGGATGTTGTGCCTATCCTAGTCTTAAGTTATATTATAAGACATATGAAGCTAAGACAGGCCTAGCAAACTTGTAGTGGATAAAAGTAATATAATCTTTATTAAAACTCTAAAAATGGTAAGAAACTACTTACTTGACAGGCTGTTTAGGGTTTCCAAAGCGGTTTTTCTTGCATTCGGTCTGTCCCTTGAAAAGACTCATAAGTCCCCTACTTTCCGATGTCATGGCGAGCTCTCCGAATCCAATACTTTCAGCTTCATAGCCAGCTTTTGGTCCTTTTTCAATACCGATCTTTATCACCTCCAGAATCTACAAGAGAATGTATAATTGTTTGGCACACTTGAATAAAATTGTTCATAAATGTCATTGATATAAAAATGTCAAACATTTGAAACCCGTAGCATGCAAAATGATAGGTTTGTAATAGAAGTCACTATTGCTGGTACAGGATTATAGTTGAAATAAAACCAACATTGAAATGTCCTACTTTTTTTTTTACATTAAATTTCAATTCATACTGATTATCTTAAGAATAGTATATATATTTGATTTTTTTTAAGTTTTAAGGTTTTACATACCAATACATGTAACTTGTTTGATTTTTTTTTTCAAAAGTTTGAAACTATGAATATTAAGTGAATAAAATAGGCAGAGAGTTTTAACAGCAAAAAAAAGGAGGAAATTAATTATTAGTCAATTTTTATAAGATAGCAACATAATAAAATGAAACATTACCTTAAGAGGAGCTGGGTAGAGACCACCTGTACTTTTAATCACCTTACTTTTAGTGCGTTCAAACACCTGATTGCGCACCCAGCCAATTTCTAGGATTCTCTTAGTTAATTTTTCCACCATGGATTTGGCTTTGCGGTCAACCTTGATTTCTCCGGATACCAGTTGTTTGGCAATAAGCACTGCTACTTCCTCCAAATATTGCCTTGTTCTAAACAAGAGATGAATTTCAAATCGGGTGATCTGGCGGTCTAGGGGTAAGGTGTCAGACTTCTGCGCTGGGGGTCCAGGGTTCAATCCTTGGTCCCGGCACAGATTTATATGATTGCCAAACCCTTCCTTCACCTCTGACAAGACGTGTATTAATCACAACTTTTGAATTAAACATTAAACTGTAGGTCCTCCATTTCATCTCACAACCACTCTACCATTACACATTAGCTTGAGTGCGTATAACCCAAACGAGTAGTAAGACGCGGTGATAATAATTTCAAATCGTAAAATATACCAATTATTTCAGCTCTGCACTAGCAAATTCAAAGACAATTAGGACATTGCCTAACATATTTAGTTACATCAATTTGGCAAAAATGCAAGTTTTAAGTTAAATATTTAAATCATTCTAGAAACATGTAGTTCTATAGCCTATCCTTGTTTGTTTTCAATGTGTGTCTTCTAATGATAAAGGAACATCCCCAAAAATTCAACAATGTGTGAAGTGTTATATGGTGCAATAGTTTGAGAATAGAAGAAATGAAGAGAGAAGTGTTTTTTTCTATCCAGGCCTAAACTAACTATTCTTTAAGGTTGGCTTCCTTCACTATCAATTACCTTACATTATTGTACAGTGTTTCTACACTGTACAATAAGCCATCGGGCACTAATTCATTTTATTATTTGTAGTTTTTATAAAATATATATTTCCCCTTATGTTCATAATTTTTTTTTCTTTCAAGATTTGAATTCGAGATTCAAATTCGACCCAGCTCGAAGAAATAAATTATTTAAATATGTAAATGTTGGTATTAGATTTGAACGTTTCGTTAGTCAATTCAAAACTATTTTAAAATTGCACTATTCATACATTCCTAATATTTATCCATTCAGTTTATACATTTTGAATGCATTTTTGAAGATATACCTAACAACTAGAAACTAATTATGAAAATTAATCTAAGATATATATATACATTCATTCTAAGATAATACTAAAAACAATCTCACTGACCTTTCTTCTGGACTAGCAAGTCCTGGACCCAACGGATCTACCAGCAGATCCACTATTCCTATCTTGCGGGCCCTGTCGGCGGTTACCGTGCGACCGGTCAACGCCAGGTCTAGGGCATCTGGCAATGCGATCAAACGGGGCAATCGCTGTGTACCCCCACCACCAGGTAATAATCCCAACATGACTTCTGGCAAGCCCAACCCAGTCTTACGGTCTTTAACAGCGATACGATAATGGCAGGCCAAGGCAACCTGCAAACAAGATCAATTTAAACCTTTCAGGTCTACAGGAATTTGTCTTCTGAGATTTATTACAAAGGTATGATCATAATCATGAACCAGATGATAAAGTAAATAATAGTCTTTTTTTTTGTATACATATTCTTTACTATCCGCCCAGGCTCGTCACATATTTAAAAAATGAGATATGGGTGAGGTAACAGATTCCAAAATTTGTTATGTACAGTATGAGATTACCAACATACAATCCACCGATAAAGTTTTTTTTAATCAACTAATTTTACTATCTCTCGACCTCTCGGAGAAAGACGTATTGTGGTTGTTCAAAAATCGAGCTCGAGATTTTGATACATCTCGAAGTTTCATGACACCCTAAATAATAAAAAAAAAGTGTTTTTTGTGATTTCATTTGTCTCTCAGACTAAAGCCTAAAACATTTTACCGATCGGGATGGAACTTGATATCTAGTGTTTTCATAGGGCCTAACACCCCCCCCCCCTCTCCTCGAGGTTATTTGGGAATTACTTTGATATCTAACCTTAAAATTAAATTAAGAGTAGGTAGTTTTAGGTTTACTGAAGGGGGAAAAGAGAAAAAATATATATATTTTCTACAAATATGAGTGAACAATTTTGATTACATTTTGTATTCAGGTATTGTTCAACATTACAAACAAAATGGCAATACTCATTTTCTCATGAAAATTACTTTAAGGGTACTTTACATTCAAGCAAAAATTTCCAATTTTAATCACATCTCCACAATTATCAGAGATACATACATACATAAATAATCAAGCCGTTCCCTTATGGGGTAGGCAAGACACTGTGCATATAGCAACAAACAAACAAAAAATCCGTACTTAAACTATACTGACTAACTTTCTCCACACTTCCCTAACCTTGTATACTCCCTTCGCTTCAACATCCATACACCGAATCATACATGCTGTTTTGTTCTGAAAACTCATAATGTTTCTTTTTTACATATACATCTACAACATTCAGCCACATCTTACAAGGCCTACCCCTTTTTGTTCATCCGCACAATCTACCTTCATATATTTGCTTCATCACGCAATCCACACTCATCCTCTCAAAATTCTCAAACTGACGTAAGTCTCTTCTTACACATTAACCCATTGGATTCCCTTTCAAGGCGCACTCCTTCAGCACCCATTCATTGTGGACTTTGTCCATACGAGTTTTTCCACATAAATTTCTTAAATATCCCAATCCAATCATATCCATCTTGCTCTTGTGTTTCTGCTGACAAACTTATGCTTCACATCCATGTAACAATGGTTGGCATCAACATACTTTGATATATCGCCTTCGTTGCCTCTTGTTAAACTACTTCATTCTTTCCAAAAATCCACATACATCCAACTACTCTCTGGGAAGCATCCACCCATCCATCATTCTGCCCAGTTACACAGCAAAATCATTCACTTGTTCTAACAGTTTCCTCTTTATACTAAGTTGACAATCATTTCTTGATCCGTCCTTATCAAAAACTATTACCTTAGTTTTGGAGAAATCCATACACCAAAGAGCTACTAAAAACGAAAATACTACCTACTGTACATCTTTAGAAAAATGTGTTTTGCGTAAAATACATTCAACTGACCTCAAGTCCCCCTCCAAGGCAGGATCCCTGGATTGCGGCAATAATAGGTTTTTTCGAATTTTCAATGTTGGCCAAAATTTGCTGTCCAGTCCGTGAGATGGACGTAACTTCTTCAGTAGTCTTGCATGCCTGTAGAAGATTAATGTCGGCTCCAGCGATGAAACAGTTGGGCTTTCCAGAGATGAGGACAGCCGCTCGGACACTTGGGTTTTGGGCAATCTGTTGCAGGAGTTGTTCTACTTCGTACATAACCTCCACATTCAGTGTATTCACCTAAAATATATTGTTTGAAAGATAATAACAAACCCAGCTCTTTAAGAATAGTATAAAATAAAGACATGGTTTAAAAGGCAAATATAAAATTAATCTTCAATGGAATAGAGTTAAAACTCATAAGTTACATATGCTTATTAGATTTTGCTTTCTTGAACAAATGTACATAGAGTTATAATAAAAACATTTACCACCCTCGCCAGGCCCGCCAGGTGCTTAAACCAAAGAAAAAGTCAAAAAAAAATGATATTCAAATTAAATGGCAGCGAAACCTTATGTTTAGAGAGTCAGTTAGCAAAAACAAGGGATTTGAGGGGCCTGGAGACCCTCCTCTGTAAGATGTCTATAAAATATTTTTTTGAAAATTATACTCATCTTTTAGCTATTTGGAATGTCCTTGTTTGGAAATTCTTTGAAAATTAAAAATGTCTCTAGAAGCTGTTTAGAATGGGCCTATTCCTGCAAATTTTGAAAAATTGGATGCTATAAGTAGTCAGTATGTAGCTATTTTGAATTATTCTGTCAATCTTGATAAATGAATGCTCCTAGAAGTTATTAATTTAGAGTTTGATACAAAGCCACCTTTAAGCTTATTAATGTTCGAGAATATCAAAGGGGGGTGAGAAATATCTAAAGGGGAGCAAGTTTATTCCAGCCTGGGAGAACAAGTTCTTTCCAGAAGGGGAATGCCCCCCCCCCCCTCTCTTACCTTAAACTTACAGTAAGGCTCAACTTTTGTTTGAACTTTTTTTTTGTTAACTTTGTTGTCACTTTCAGAGTTCTTATAGACATATGAAATATGTTTTAATAAATAAAATGATAGAATATTAGGAAAATGATAGAGCACAAATAAAAGTAAAACACTAACACATATTTACACACACTTCAAAATTCCGATGCTTTTATAGCATCTTCCTCAGGAAGTAGTAGTAATTAGACCAGACAGGATGTTGTCTTCAATGATGCCAACTTGATTGATACGGATGAAAACTTTTTGTGTTTATATCTAAAAGTATAATAAATATTTGAGTCCCTGTCTTGTGTGCTCACACAGAACAGTTGTTTTACCTTTGTGTTTGGTGAATCCAATGTCACAATACACACATCATCAATAATTTTACATTTTGTATGATGCGAAGCTTTGGCATCTTCGACTGCCTTTGTGGTTGCAGGAGCAGTAGCATAGAGCCTTTGTGAAAGCTGAGCTGGAATTCAAAAATTGTGTCATTTCAGATATATATACATAAAGAGTAATAACATAAATGGGTTGTATTAAAATTTTGAGCTATTGTGAAGTTAAGGTTAAACTTATCATTCTTTAGAGCATTTAAAAAACAAATGACTTGATTCATCCTAACCGATACCAGATCTAAGCAAAGCCACGTGGAAATATATGTTCTGGTTTATTAGTGAACAGACTTCAATGGTATCCTTTCACTAAATAATTAAAATTATCCCTTCATTTGATTTATAAATTATACTTTGCTATTCGAATGACCACAAACTCTTGACTCAACAGTTGAGCGAACCTTTAGTACAGTTCTTATCACAAGTTGTCAAGACAGCAACGGTCAATCGACAGTTCATCTCGGCAGTGTTTTAAGTGATGGTTATTATTATTATTATTAGCACAGCGTCTTACTACCTGTTCGGGATGTACACACTTACCCTAATGTGTAATGTTAGGGTGATTGTGAGATAAAATAACGGACCTACAGCTTAACGTGGGATCAGAACCATGGTGGAGGCCTGGATATATATATATATATATATATATA
>CABEEJ010008474.1:0-23671 GCA_901482245.1 Timema douglasi
CTCATACTCACTATCGCCCTCATACTCACTATCGCCCTCATACTCACTATCACCCTCATACTCACTATCACCCTCATACTCACTATGACCCTCATACTCACTATCGCCCTCATACTCACTATCACCCTCCTACTCACTATCACCCTCATACTCACTATCACCAACATACCCACTATCACCATCATACTCACTATCACCATCATACTCACTATCGCCCTTATACTCACTATCACCCTCATACTCACTATCACCCTCATACTCACTATCACCATCATACTCACTATCGCCCTCATACTCACTATCGCGCTCATACCCACTATCACCATCATACTCACTATCCCCCTCATACTCACTATCCCCCTCATACTCACTATCACCCTCATACTCACTATCACCATCATACTCACTATCATCACCACCTTTCATTGGGATATAGAAAGAGCCTCCACGGAGAGGTTGAATGATTAGTATGTTTGGGCGTCCCCTGGGCAATGGCCTAACGAACCAAACCCTGGTTACTGTTGGGATAATCTCCTTTTCGGGAAAATTACCTATATGGTACCAGCCGGGAATTGAACCCAGGACCGCTAGGTTATGCTTGTAGCCAGTTGCACTGGCTACTGGCTAGTTAAGTCAGAGATTTTAGCAGGTTTATATATTTTGAGTATGTATTGGTGATTAAACTTTTTATTTTATTTGTAAAAGGCCTCAGTTTAAAACAATAACATAAAAAATCTCATCATCTTCATAATTTGACATTTCCACCTGTGTGGGCTGTCAGGCACAACCTCCCCCGTTGCTGTTTCTCTCTCTCTAAGGTACTCCCTAGGCCATGTGTATCCAGTCCCCTAGCAATTTACTACATGACATTTATACAACCTAATGCCTAAATATAATAAAATACCTTGAACAAATAGTTACCGATTACCTGCTTAAGTGGCCACACGGTCTAAAGCATAACTATCGCAATAGATTGGCCTGCCAATGACAGGCTATCGAGGTTTGAATACCAGTCAGGTCCACTGAGTTTTTTCTTAAATGGTTTTCCACTCTGATTCCACACAGATGTGGATACATTTCCTCTAAATTCAACCTTCACTATCTCTAACACATTAACGCAATTAGTACATATGTGTACAACCCAAACGGGTAGAAAGATGCGGTGCCAAAAAAAATTAAGGTTTATTAGTTTTTACAAACATACACACAAGCCCAACATGAGGTGGTGAGTATTGGTACCATGGCCCGGGAAAAAGATCTTGATTAACAATTTTCTTTTTAAATATAAAAGATCAAAAAATACAAAATATTACATGAATGATAAGCAGTTAAATGTCCCTCAATACTAAGGAACGGTGCATGCCCAGCCCCCAGATAGGGTTCGCTCCTGAGGAACTTACCGACATCTGTCAGAATTATATCATTGATATAGTCCAGTGTTGTCCATCATTTCAAACTGTTCCTAAGTTTCACAGAATCTCTCATTTTCGTACAAAAATTAAATTTGGCGCACGAAGAAAGTAGGATGGTGAAGCAAGCTCATTTTACTTTTCTATCATGTGTGTGTAGCTCTTCGGTGTTAATGTACATATTAATTTGCGTACATTGCTTTTTGTTGTTGTTGTTGTTGTAAAAGTGACCAAACATTTATAAGAAAATGTACAAATCTAAGGGAGAGTGGAAAAGAGCGGGCACTTTCTTTCCTTGGAAGGGGAAGGAGGCTTATCTTACGCCTTTCTAGATTATTTTTAATATTAAGATGAAAAATGACATCAAATTTCAAATAGCTCCTAGAGGCATCCATAAAAAAAAAAAAGGCGAGGATTCCATCAAATAGCCTCCAAAGTTTCCAGGGGAAGACAATTCCAAATAATTTCTGGATGAATCTAATTTTCCAAAATATTCTGGAGGACCACTCCACATAGCTTATAAAGAAAGTATAGTTTAAAAAATTAGTCAGGAGCCATCCTAAATATCTTCTAGTAGTATTCAATTTTCAAACATGTCAGTGAGGGTACCCAGACCTCTCTTTTAGTATACAAGGTGCTAACAGTATGTTTCGTGAGAGTTGTCTAGGAACCGCTTTAATTACCCAGTCCGTTCCTATTTCAGTGTTATCTTTCTATTTATAGTCGATAGTTTTTCATAAATTTGGTTTTATTGTGTAATTACTTTTTCTATAAGTGTTCCTTAATAATAAATACCCTAGTCTAGTAATTTACCCATATTATTCCATAGTTTTTAGTGAGTCGGGGTAGTCTCTGTACCATGCACCTCAATTTGTAATTAGACTGAACGGAAATGGAACTGTTTATTTACTTACTGTGGGTCTAAAATTTTATAATTGTGCCTAAGAGCCCAACACATTTGCTTTCCACCATAGTTGTCCTCAACCATGTTTTAATTAGACGGAGCGAGAAAACTAAGTTATCCTTAACAATATTTGCAATACATATTGGGAATTTTACCGATATATTATAAATTCTTGCCAGTTTGCTTCTTTCTTATGCTACATTTTTCGTTTTATCAGCTCTGCTGTGCTTATTTCAGCTAGATACACATTTTCCCCATCCATCTCCTGACCATCTTAAGAGTAGAACGAAGACAGGGGGGAGGGGGGGAGGGATTTCTTCCTCCCCGTAGATCCCCCACAGTTCTTTTACACAAGGAACACAAATATGATATACCTTTGATTAATAAAATACTAACATCTTTTAGAACTTCTTTAATAAGTAAGTATAGTAACAAACAAAACATAATATATTCTTTTATTAGACAAAACACATATTAATCATAAAACATGATAGTGAATTGCTCAACTCTAAGAACATTACACAGTTGGTTATATGCTTATCAAAATATCTTTTTTGGACGGGACCATTTACTTTAAGGACACTTGTCAAGTTTACAAACCATCTTTCAAGAAGTGTGACTTATTAAATAGTCGTGTGGACCGACATTCAATTAGAATACAAAGAAACAACGGAAATTAGCAATCGCCTTGTATGTGGGCAATTAAAATAGACAAGTGTATGTTTTGTATTACCTTTGTATAATATCACTCATGTATGGCACATAAGAAACACTTATTCAATATTACATGCTATTTTATAACCTAATATATTTAGTAATGAATAAAATGATAAAGTATTAGGAAAAAAGTAGAAAACAAATAAAAGAAAAGACACTAAGACTACACCAGCACCACCTACCATCCACACAGTAAATGACAAACTTTCAGGGAATTTAATCTTCATCAGAGAAGTTTTCATCCTTTCCAATCAAGTTGGCATCATTGAAGACAACATCCTCTTCAGTCTAATTACTACTACTTCCTGAGGAAGCTGCTTTAATAGCATCGAAATATTGAAGTGTGTGTAAATTTGTGTTAGTGTCTTTTATTTTATGTGTTTTACTTTTTTCCTAATACTTTTATCATTTTATTCATTACTAAATGTTTTTGCTCAATGCACTTTTTTCATACATATAACCTAATATAGAAATACACAGGCTCTAAAAAAAACGAACCAGGAGCAAGTTGAAGAATGTATGAATCTGTTTACCCCCTGTCTGACCTTGACCGACTACACAATGGCCCTATCTCAGTGGTTTTCAAAATTCTTAGAAAGAAAAACTTGAGCAACTACCTAGTAGTAATGTACATAAAAGATAAAGGTGCGGGGATTTTTTTAACTACAGATTAAAATAAATGATTGAATTTGAAAAAAAATGATGTATTTCTTATAATGAAGAATGTTTGAACTTTGAGCTTTTTTCAGACCCTCCTAGTTGACGAACATGAAACCCGATTCTCATATTTGTATACTATAAATGCCTTATCACCCCACCCTCTTTTTTATTCTTGTTTCCACTTTCCCAATTTCTTATTTTAAAATAGTTACAAAACTTCACATTCAAAAAAAAATCTTTTTGCAGCTCACCAAAAAATCGGTAAAGACTGCATATTATTACCTTTACCTTTACGGGTATACAAAGTGTACAGTCCCCAAAAAAATCAGGACACAAATATAAACTTGTAAAAAATAATTGAATAGATTGTTCAGAGATAACACGCTGCAAACACTCGGGAGAAAAATCTTCTGGAAAGTTGGCGAAGCAATTTGCTCGTGTGTCAAGCAAATAATCAGCCCTGGGATGAGAGCATATTATGGAAACTTTAGGAAAAAATGAATGTTAAAAAACCAATAGAATTATAAATAAACACTACACTAGTAACATTTTAAATAAATAATGTGAGATTTTGACAAAATTACCATGCCCCGTTTTGTGCAAATACATCTTAAGAAAATATTTGTGGAAATCCTTTTTTTTTACCTTCAAAATATTTTCTCGACTATACTTGTTGATTTTATTATGTTCAGTAACAAGTAGCCCACTCCTGTGGCTGCATGGTCAAATGCACTACTTTCATGGCAGACTAGATTGCTAATGACAGGGAGCTTAATATTTAATATTTAGCAACGCGTCTTACTACCCGTTCAGGTTATACACTTTAAGTACTAATTACGCTAATGGATTGGGAAGGTTGAATTAGAGGAAGTGAACCCGCATTTGCGTGGAGGGAGGGTGTAAAACCACCCCGTCCTCGGCGGTCGAGCTCAACACGACTCGCACATTAGCCAACTACGCCACCGAGGCGGGTGACGAGGAGCTTGAGGTTTGAATATTCGAATGCACCAAGGGTGGTTTTTCCAAAATGGTTTCCTATTCTCCCTCCATGCAAATACTGTTATACTTCCTATAAATATAACCTCCCTAATCTCTAAAACTATTATTGTAATTAGTACCTAAGCTGATAACCCAAACAAGTAGTTAGACATGGTGCTTAAAAAAGTAATAAGTAACTACATAATTTCTACAACAGTCGGATTCAGTACATTCCAATTTTTTTAAGGAAATGTTTTATCTGGCCGCTGGTAAAGTTTCTAGATCTTCTTAAAACATTCATGTGTCAACTCATGTGATCACTTTTGATAAATAGCATCGCTACCTAAAAAAAGTGTTTGTACTTAAAGGTTCTTCCTATGAAAATTAGACTATACATCCGTATAGCTCAATATATTTCCAGTCGAGGTCCACCTCAAGCTCATTTGAGGACCAGCACAAATAATATTCTACAAAGCCGAGCCTTGATGTTAAATACAACTCCAATAACAATTATACTAATATGTGAGCTCGAATGAAATTATATTTTAAAATTCAAAGAGAAATAAAATAAGAGACAGAAAATAAAAAAATAAACTTGCTTATAAAAATTAAAAATAAATAGATTTTCAAGCCATTTTTATTTTTAAAGCTTGATTCACAGAACCACTGAAAATGGATTAAAAAAAAATCAGAGTAGCACAGCAATTTACACACTGTGTGTTGATCCATGCTGGAATGCAACAGCTGACTATCAACATATTTTATTTTCTAGGGGATAATATCTTTCAGATCATTCTCCCGATGAATGTTTACAAATTATAACTCTGTGTCGTGGCACAATTCAATACATCGATACACACACTTTACATTAACAGACTATTACAAAGGCCAACAAAGCTGTCTGCTTACTTTTGGCTGTACAACGCATGCGCTGTCAAATACTTATGCACAATAATTTGAGATTTGATTGGTTCTCTTGTGCCAAACATCTCGGGCACACAAGCAAAGCAGACAAAGTAGTGATGAATTGGGACTTAAGCGGAAATATTGTGATTGGCTTTGAGCTCGTCATGTGGCCATGTTTCGGTTCTGGGGTAGTTTATCAGCGAATGTGTGAGTCCACAGGAACACCGTATCTCGCTACCTTTTCAGGTTATACATATATGTACTAACAGCGCTAATGTGTTAGGGATGAAGAATATTGCATTTGTGGAGGAAGCGTGGGAAGCCATTCAGGGAAAATCACACTTAGTAAACAGACAGAGGTTCGAACCTTGATCTCCCCATCATTGGAAGTCTAATCTATTGTGAGAGTAACGCTTTAAATACGTGGCCATCGAAGCAGGTTACAAGACTATGCTTTCATCCTTTTTTAAGCTTTTTATTTATTTATTAATTTAGCTTTCCATTTTTTTTGGTCTAATTTTAAACAACTTAAAACATTTTAAAATACCATATGTTCACTCCAATAACGTCAATTAATTTGTAGTAAAGTTTTTTTTTAAATCCTGCCAGATTATGTATTTTCTCTATCTTGACGTGTACCAAATCCGGATAGCCAGATATAGGAAAAAATAGCGAGATCCTCAAAGCCTTATTTTAATCAAATTACATCTTCCACGTATGACTGACATATTTGCAAAAGTTTAGATTGTATTGCTTTAAAGATTGAAAGATTGGCACAAAACCCAAAGACAAGATTTTGGGTTACAAACTTTGGGGTGGGGGGGAGGAAGGAAGGAAGGAAAGGGATTTAAAGGAAAAAAGAACGGGAGATAACGAAGGAAACCTTTTTCTAAATATCTCTTAAAGGCGTTGAATATCCAAAGACTTGTCTGGGGATAACCAGTAGATCGCCGATGTATCCAATGCCTCATTATTAGCCTCCTGAGCTTTTCTTGGGAGTGTCTTGACGATACCATTATATTTCTTCGAATATAAGACAAACTTTTTTCCTCTACTTTAACGTCTATAAAAAATGGGGTCTCTTAGAATTGAATTGATTTATTTTTTTGGCCAACGTTCCCGATGGCTCAGAAGACTATATTATGGGATAGTAAAGATAAAGACGACAGCACCAGAAGTCTGCGGGGTTACATTTCAGACAACTCTACGCTACATTAAACCTCGAGATAAAGATTGCTAACTTGTAAATGTGTTTTATGAAAATATTTCTTTTATAAAGGGGCATTCAAGTATTACCATTTCTTATTTTTGCTGACAAGAGGGGAGGAGGGTCAGAACAATGCTTAACTAAGACAAAAAAAAAGACGGGCAAAATTAAGAGAGGGTGCATTGCAAGCCGCTCAAGACTTTGGGCAGCAATGAAGATGCTGAGTGGCTAAACGAGAAAGAAGTGGAGAAGCTTATAGAAGTAAGCCAAAACTTGAGTGACCTAGCCTCCCCCCCACCCCCTCCAAATAGAAGCATAATAATAAAGTGTTGAGACGTGGATTCAAGGACCTTGGTCATCTGATTAAATGAAGTTTAGAGTAGTTTTTTTTTATATTTAGAATATTCATGTATTCACTAATAATACCTTCTTTTTTTTTATAATTTCAATTGAAGGTAAATTGAAATTTTAAACTTTTATGTTGTTCTGACATGTTTTAATTTTACCTTTTCAGTAAATTTAAATTCATTATTTAGATATCAGTGTTAATTGTCGATTATTTTGCAATATTAATTTACACCTATATGTTAATAATAACCAACAATTTATAAATTACATGAATTTTTTAATTTTTTTTTTTATCATCGAGTCTTACTACCTGTTCAGACCTATAGGTAAAATTGCATGAAAAATTGAAATGGGTATTCCTGTGAACAAATGGAAAAAAGTTGAAAAATATTAAGCAAGGGGGGAGGGAGGGGTTAAAAATGTCCAAAAATGTGCTTACATGATACTTGAACTATGATACTAACTATGATGGCTAACAAGCCTTAAAGAATTTGATAATTTGATAAATAACATGAAACAACAATTATTTATAACAAAGTTTGTACAATAATGTAAAGTAAGTGATAGTGAAGGAAGCCAACCTGAAAGGTTCTCTTAAACTATTACACTTCACACATTGTTTTAAATTTTCGGAGATATTCCTTTATTATTTGAAGAAACAAATTGAAAACACACAGAAAAAGATAGTCCATCTTTCTCTGTGTGTTTTCAATGTGTTTCCGATATAGGAATATCTCTGAAAATTTAAAACAACGTGTGGTGTAATAGTTTAAGAAGAAAATAAATAGAAAGAAGTGTGATTTTCTATCCAGGCTTCTAGGATCGGGGTGCCAGATTTCTCTGTCGTCAAACCGGGACAATAATAAGCTTAAAAAACACAATAAAAACAAACACAAGAGGTATGTACCTACACGAATATACATTCCTTCACAAGCCTTCGATTATTCAATTGTTTAATTTATTACAGTGCTGCTAACTACGGTTACAGACAGGTGTGAGCATGGAGCTGGGTGTGTTGTCTGTTTAAAAATACCGAACAAGGTCAAGGCACGCGGTATGCCCGCTACCAGTTTGACAACGCCAAACATTGGTAAGAATCGAAAAAGTAATAAACCAGGATATTTGAATGTCCCGAAAGATCTAGCTGGGGCACTGGGACATGAGACTCAGAATCAAGACACCTGCCAACCCCAATATAGGCCTATCCTAACTCTCCTCTCAGGTTGGCTTCCTTCACAATATATTTCCAAGCCATTAGGCAATAGTTCCTATTATTATAACAAACATTAAAATATTATCTATCTACAACACCTAAATTTAAACAAAATATTACTGACATTGTTTCCTGTGCAGTAAAAAGAAATCTTACTTCAGGGGTATTTAAAACTTATAAATATTTTTTTTTTTTGGAATGAGTTATTTTTCAGTCTTAGTTGAGTTGCTTGTCAGTCTTGGAGCTCGCTACGACTTCTTCAGACACCCTGGCATAGACATCCAACATGGCGTCTCGTGTCCTTTCCATCAGATCATTTAGATCTTCTTTACCAAGACCGGCTGTGGGGATCGCCGGTAAGATGGTAATTATGCTTTTACCTGAAACATGTTTTTATGGTTGGTTTTTTATTTAAAATTTTGTTCACAAGTAAATTTTAATAAGGGTACCTGGTTCAATTATTGGAATGGACGAAAAAGTATCATTAGTGAAATGGGGGGGGTTACACTTTAACCAGTGATGAATTGATGGTTGGGGAGGTTTGTTGTTTTGATAATATAATCAGTTGGGTCTGAAAGTTCACAATAAATATTCCCCACCAAAGAAAATTAAGCCTGCTTTGGTGGTTTAATGGTTTAAGACAGCGGTCGGAAACCTTTGGTCCGCCCACAAATGTTTGGAAAAATGTATGTACCCTTTTTTCTACCCTGTAAGAGCAAGCTTACCTTACATTGTTCCACTATGGAATGGTTTATTAGTTTATATCAGAGGGTGAAGAGCGTGCACATACATTTAGGTTCATTATCTCAGGCTTATCACCCCTTAAATGCTCTCTACTAACAATCAGGGACAGGACGATACCCCGACAATAACAGTACACGCCAAAACACGTCGAGGATATGATAAACATAAAACTAGTATAAAGTTGAAACAATTTGCTCGATATTGTTTTTAAACCATATGGGCTGCAAAATAAAAAAAATATTGTCGACTCTTGATCTAAGGTGTCTCTCGCAATCGACTGGACCGCCAATGATGGAGAGGGATCGAGGTCCAAATCTCAGTCGGGTGTACTGAGGGTGAATTTTCCTAAATGGTTTTCCATTCTCCTTCCCACGCAAATGTAGGTACATTTACTCAAAGATCATCATCCATAATACATTAGCGAAATTAGTACATGCGCATACAACCCTAATGTGCGGTGCGATCAAAGAGTCACATAAAAACCTGAATTGAACTATAAGCTTGACGATGGATCTGATTACCAAGGAGCTGCATTTAAGACGTATGTACAATCAACTCCAGGATACTTAATATTGAATCCTGACTGGGTCATAGAAGTAGTCCTTAAATTATGTGAATGCAACAATCATTAAAAGTGCAGCTTCTAAGCACTAATATTTAACTTTTTTTTTTTAAAATACAGATTTCAGTTTCAAAACTGAATATCAGTGACAAACTATCTGACAGTAGGAAAAACGATGAGGTTGAATTGTTGAGGAACAAAAATGTGGTAAAGTGGAGTGAGGGAACAAAACTTGACATTGTGTTGCGTGTTTTGATTTGAGTCCTGGGAGGGTTAAGGGGGGAAGGGATATTTTTTTATTACTGCACCCTACTACTTGTTCAAGTTATATATTATTATTATTATTATTTAGTACCGCGTTTTACTACCTGTTTGGGTTATACGCTTTAAGTACTAATTACGCTAATGGACTAGGAATTAGAAAGTTTGAATTAGAGGAAGTGAACTCGCATTTGCTTGTAGGGAGAGTGGAAAACCATTTAGGAAAAACCACCCCCCAGTTCACCCGACCGAGATTCGAACCTCGATCTCCCCATCCTCAGCAGTCGAGCTCAACACGACTAGCGCGTTAGCCAACTACGCTACCGAGGCGGGTTTCTGGTTATAGCCATATACTAATTTCACTAGTAAGTTAAGGATGAGGAAGTGTATTCACATTTGCATGCAGGGAAAGTGGAGAACCATTTAAAAAAAAAGCTTTCTCAGTTAACCCGACCGGGATTTGAGCTCCGATCTCCCAGACATCGACGGTTTAGTCTAACACAAGAGCGACACATTAAATAGTGAGAAAGGGAGGGGGTATATACCAGGGTTGAATATCTTCTTGGCATTGTCCAGAAAGTAGTATCTGGACACAACCACAGGCTGGATGGGCGTCTGTGAGGAGATGGCCACATGGAAGGCGCCCTTCTTGAAGGGTAGGAGGGTGGTGCCGTTGTGTCGGGTGCCTTCAGGGAACATGCACAGTTTAGCCTGGGAGAGATAACCTTAGTTAGACATTGGTCTGGTCAAAGATCACTTTTTTTCAGGCCCGACTTTCTTATATCTATAGAGTTTAAACATGAGGCGATTAATATTTACAGGGTCTTACCATTTTCAATAATTAATCTACACATTTCTTAATAATTTTTCTTAGTCAGCAAATATATTGACAGTTTTAAATTACAAGGTTCCTAATGTCATAAAAAAAAAGTGGTTGAAGTCTCTTAAAACTTGAGCCATAGTGTCACATGAAAGTAAAAAAAAAGTTTAAACACTTATGCTTGACTTTACTACAGCACTTGTGACGTTTGGCAAATGACAAAGTTGACATGGTTATGAATAATATCTAAAAGTAGATAGGAATAGAAGTTTGCTTACCTGGAAGTGTTAGTGCGGGAGCTTATGATAAAACGTTGATAAGAATTAAAAAAACAACAACAAAACAAACTTAAATACCACAGGGAGCTTCTTCGGGTAAGGAATATAAACTACTGGCCGATTATATTTTATTACTTAATGGCCTTGGTTTGGCTGTAGTTTGAATATTTGTTATATACATGAGCTAAATGGGAATTAAGTTTTTGAGGAGCATGCTAGTTGTCACCAGAAGAGATATAGGAATGAAGATGTAAAGTCAAGCAAGAGTTGGGGTACAAGGGGTACATGAGATAGAGAAGGGCGCTAGGATGAGATGGTATGGACACATAATGAGGATGTAAGGAGAGAGGATTCCAAGAAGATTTATGGATATGAAGTATGTAGGGAAGAAACCGCAAGGGAGACCAATGAAGAGATGGGAGGAACAGATAGCAGCAAGTGTGTAAGTGAGAGGAGGAGAGTGCAGGAGGAAGAATGGTGGATGGAACAGAAGGAGATGAAAGCATTTTACTAAATAGACCAGGAAACAGTTCGTGATGGTAGTGATTTAAAGAGTATTAGTCCACTAAGAGGTTATGTCTGTACTTTACATGATTTTAAGAACAGGTTTATTATAGTAATACATTTAAATCTCCTTACAGCGGACACCTTCCGGGATTGAAATAATGTCCCATTACTAAGAGGTGTCCGTTAGATGGAAAAATCATATATTTTTAAATCATACTTCTCAAAGAGAATTTAATCTACAGGGACTTCTATACTTTAGATATTAACTACAACCATCTAATTATTGCATTGTGCAGTGTTGTAGGCAGGATAATTATGATTTAAATGAATAAATACTGTACAGATTGCATAATATACAGAGAAATACACAAATAAAATAAAATATGAATAGTAGACCTTGCGTACTGTATGTGTGTACAAGCACAGCCAAACACTTGAACACCTCCCCCCCTCCCCAGACGATGGGTCGGTAGGAAGTGCGAGAGGTATGACCTTGAAGTACCCTAGTTAAGTTTACATAAGCTTGCCTATAGGGAGAAGGCGAGACTGCTCACACTTCACATAAGACAATGGTATTCCTGACATTCCTACAGTAAAATAATACAAAAGGACTGGTGCTTTCAATTTTTGTCTGCTGTTTAGAGAATATTATGCATAAATATTATGAGTCCGTTATTAGGAAGTTGTTTCACTGCAAGAGCCCATATTATTTTGCCGGGGAAATTTAAGCTATCCGTCACAAAGAAGAATCAGCTATTCAAAGGTGTTCATTAAGGGAGATTTCACTGTATTATTAATAATTCAATTAAATAAATATATATATAAAAATGGTAGAAAGTTGAAACAAAAAATAAAAGTAAAAACACTAACAGAAATTTATAAACACCCCAATATTTGGATGCTTCCTTTGCATCTTCCTCAAGAAGATAGCTTCAGTATTATTTCTACTTCCTGGGTAAGATGACATGAAAGCCTTTAAATATTTTAGTGTTTTAAAAATATGTGTATGTGACTGTATTTGCTTTTCTTTGTGCTTTATTTTATTACAATTCTATCATATTTATTTAATTACACATTATATTTTGTTTAATGCACTTTATTTCAGACAAGATAACAATGTTATATATATATATATATATATATATATGGGACAAAAAAATGGTTTGCTGCACAAAGTGACTTAGTCTAGATAGTGATAGAAGATGTGCCGAGGAAGTGTAAATGAGTGATCTACAAGAGATTGACACACACAGCGGAAACGTGGGTAATGAAGGAGCAGGATAAAGCAGAGTTAAAGCCTGTGAAATGAAATTTGTGAGAAGCGCCATAGGGGTGACAAGAGTGGATAGGATGAGAGAAATGAAAGGGTGAGAGGAATAGTTGAGGAGGAGTCAGCGCAGGACAGGATAGAGAAGTCACGACTAAGGTGATACGCTCATGTGAGGAGAATGGAGGAGGAGATACCAAGGAAGAATGATGGATGGTAAAGTGGTGGTAAGAGGCCGAGAGGAAGGCTGAAGGACAGGAGGATGAAGGGAGTGCAGAGGAGTGTGGAGGAGAGATGATCGGGAGAAAGCAGGACGTTGGAGAAACTTAGGTTCCAAACAGACCCAGCCAGTGGCTGGAAGTTGTCCATGATGTTATATAAGAAATACCAAAATGAGTACATCTATAAAGATCACCTTGTTCTCCCTGATGATGTCCCCCATGCTGTTGATGGTGGGCAGGGCCTTCTCTGCGTTGAACCGGTCGATGAACACAGTCCCCCAGAGCCACGCGGCCAGGCCAAACGGCCAGAGATAGAACACCTCCTTCTTGGAGATGACAAAACACCGTTCCAGCCTAGGCCACAGCTCGGCCAGCACTGGACAGTGACGTTAACACGGTGAGGTAGGGCACTTTCTATACGCAGGGCTGTACTAGTGCACAACTTGAACTAGCCTAACTTAAACCTGCGCTAGTGGACACTTGGTCTAAGTCACCCACCAGTGAAGTGATCAGAGTTCTGAATCTCTGCCAGCACTGGACAGTGACGTTAACATGGTGAGGTAGGGCACTTTCTATACGCAGGGCTGTACTAGTGTACAACTTGAACTAGCCTAACTTAAACCTGCACTAGTGGACACTTGGTCTAAGTCACCCACCAGTGAAGTGATCAGAGTTCTGAATCTCTGCCAGCACTGGACAGTGACGTTAATACGGTGATGTAGGGTACTTTCTATACGCAGGGCTGTACTTGAACTAGCCTAACTTAAACCTGCGCTAGTGGTCACATGGTCTAACTCATCCACCAGTGAAGAGATCAGAGTTCTGAATCTCGGCCAGGTGCATTATGGGTGGCTTTCCACATGTGATTCTTCTTTTTGTATCCATCATGCCCTTCCAACCCTTAATCACAGTAATTAAATATAAAACCACAAGGAAAACTCCATAAATGGCTAATATATGGGTGGTTGATTAAATTTAGCAATAAATTATATTAAAATTTCCGTAAATGGGCTATTAAATTGATCAAAATCATCAAAGTTTTGCATGGAGAAAGAAAGAGTTTTTTTTTTAAACATCTATTAACTAGGCCTGATCAGTAACATTTCACAAATTTCTACAATACCTCTTTGCAACAAAAAACTTTCTCATTCTAATTAGAAATAAAATAGTATAATTTAAAAGATAAATGCAAACACTTGCGTTTTTTTAAGAAAAAACTAAACGTTCCACAGTATAATTTAATTAAAAAAATAATTTTATAATTAAATCTCTTCTATCATTTCTAAGATAAAGATGAGAGCTAAGTTAATAAAGTAATCTATTAAAACATTTTATAGTAAACACCCAGAGATTACAATTTTCTAGTTATCTCATTGAGCTTTTAAACACCACCTGTGCGTGTAGCATGGACTTTGGAATTATCTCTTATCTTTTCTAAATACATTAAAGAGAGATAACAAAATATAAGTTTTATTACAGTTTCTTACTAACTGTTTAGGTTATACTCTGATGATATTACTCCAATGGGATAGGGATGAGGAAGGAAGTATTTTAGAGGTAATATACCCTCATTTGCATGGAAGGAGAGTGGGAAAACATTTAGGGAAAAACCAGCCTCAGTAGACTTGACCGAGATTTAAACTCTGATCTCCCCATAACCACACGAGAGTGACACCTTAAACTGTTCGGCCACTGAAGCAGGTATATAACAAACTAAATGGTGAACCGAAGAAACTCTGTTTTTATCTCAATATAGAGACATTTACTACAAACTCTTAAGATTTGCGAAACAAAATAATGTACATTGTTGCAGAAACACTCCACCAAAGAACATAACAATCAATTTCACAGTTCAAAGACCTCAATAAAAATATATTTCAAATAAAAGATTTTTATTTTTAAAAGTACTAAAACTTTACAATAAGTTAATTTATATTTCAAATAGTTGCAGATAAATGATAGAAATAAGATTTTTTTTTTCATATGTGTAAGGTACCTTAAAAATCATTTTCATGGGAAAATCGGAATAGCCATTTTGTTTGTAATGTTAAACGGTGCCTAGATACAAAATTTAATCCAATAAGTTTTAACCTGAAAGGTGATTAGGCCGAGATACAGAGAGATAGACGGATGACATCATGAAAACCACTTTTGTTTCAGGGAGTTATGAAATATCGACATTTATCAAAATCTCGAGCTTGGATTTTTTTATGATCACAATACTTTCTCTCCATGGGGGTTGAGAGAAAGTAAGAATCTGACTTGAACAAACATATTCATTCATCAAATTACAGTAGCCCCACAGCTTCTTTGGTGCTGACTGACAGCTGACTTCTGACAGTCAACATTTAGGTATATACCTAAAAACATTTGCAGTAAAACTACAATATACACCATCATAAATCTATATTTCAATTTCCTTTATGAATAACTTTCTGAAGAACCTAAAAAAAAAATATATTCCTGTCCCGAACATTTATTAAAAACCACTAATTTCAACCTTTGAAGAATTTTTTTTATTTGTTCTGTAAAACAAAATAACTAATCAAAAGAGTTCCTTAGAAAAAGATTTTTGTAATAAGCGACATGGATTACTGCATACTCTTATTTTCATGATTAAGTGAAAAGGTAAAAATAGATTTAAAAAACTATTTGGTTTTCAGTTTCGCGGTTGTGGCAAAGAGAGATATTATAGTGCATGAAAAAATGATAAATTAAAAAGTATTATATTCACACTTTTATGTTCTTATAAAAAATCACCAGTTTCTGGGTCGTAATTAAGAGCAAGTCTCAGGGGTGGTCTGACAGGTTCCAAGCGCCTGGGGACTTAACCATGACCGTCCTCAACATACATTAATAAAATACAACATGTGTATGTTTCAATGTAGTCAGAAGTGGTTAATCTAAATATTCAAATTAAAAAAAAAGAAGTGAATTTAATCCCCTAAGCCATTTCAGCTCCATGTCAACGAATACGTTGCTCTTCAGTCCACTTGAAACACCCTTTCTAGCGACACGAGCAAACATGTTTTTAAACTATTAGACAATAGCTGGGAGCCTATTTTTGGAACATTTAGGTTTGTAAAACATCCACCCTCTAAAGTCTGTAGCTTACAAAGATTGTAACAGCCCACTAAACAAATGGTTATAAGTTTGAATTAATAATGTGTTTATAAACAACACCGAGGAACTAAAAATAAGACCTCGTTTATATTTAATGCTATTCTATATCTTCACAAATTATGTATTTGGATACTCTAAGACATACTCACTTAAATTTTCAATCAAAATGTAATGAAAACATATTATTATTTAGCACCGCGTCTTTTTACCCGTTCGGGTTATACGCTTTTTAAGTACTAATTATGCTAATGGATTAGGAATTGGGGAGGGTGAATTAGAGGAAGTGAACCCGCATTTACGTGAAGGGAGAGTAGAAAACCATTTAGGAAAAACCACCCCCCAGTTCACCCGACCGAGATTCGAACCTCGATCTCCCCGTCCTCAGCAGCTGAGCTCAACCCGACTAGCGCGTTAGCCAACTACGCCACCGAGGCGGGTAATGAAAACATAATTTATAATTGAATGGAGGGATTTATTTTAGTTTATAATATTTGTGGTAGCAAAAACACAACCAGTGGGCCAGTCCACTGGTTGATCTTACTATTTAATTTAATCGTGGTTTTATTTTATAATAATAAAAAAAAGGTACTAAGTGGGAGCTTTTCTTAGTTTTAGTATTGAACAGATTGTTTTTATTCTACTTTTTAATCATTTAAAGCATTTAACATGCACTTTCTGAACCAATTGATTATATCAACACACGACTTATAAACTAACTTGTACCTAGAACAGACACAACATCCAGCCTGTTAATTCTTAACCGTAAAAGGGAAAACCAACAATTCACCAATAATAAATTTTTCGGCCATGCCAGGAATCAAACCAGAGAACCTTAGCTCAGTAGGCAGACATGCTACCGAGTGAGCTAAGGTGAAGAACCTGACTAGATTGCCTTTTCTGAAATGTGGCCACCCCTGTGAATTTTAAATTTAGCACTTATGATCAAGCAAGGAGTTTGATACGCCTTCGTCAGACAATCATCAGCGGTAGTAGCAGATTGTACTAGGTAAGCATATTTCCTCATTTGGTAATGCTTACACATACCGTTTCAGTTTGTCACGACTGCTGTCAGGAGAGTTTGTTGTTGTTGATAATAGTTCAGTTTCTTGACTTATGAACCCCTTTCACAAACTTCCGAGTTGCACGAACCCCCTGGTGAATATACATAGCCACTCACTTAATTTTATATCTAATTTTTATGAAATCTAGTTATTAATTGTAATCAAAATGTTTAATACCTTTGAACTAACCTCCTACGGTTCCGTTAGGTACTTTGGGATACCCCACCAAATATAATGGAATAATATTGAAACCACTTAAGTAAGAGTTTAAATATATATATTTAAAAAATTAAAACTGAAATTAAATAAGCAACGTACTGTAGTAACATTTTCTTATCTTTACTGTCACGATATTATCACATTTCAGATGGTTTTTTTTAAAGTAGTACTGGAAATTGCTGCTTTGACATAACTGAAGTACCCTCCTTTAATCACAAAGTTATATGCTGATTTAAGTTTAAACATTGTTTACAAGTTTTAACAGCTAATAACCTGTTCACGTGACTTAGTGAGAAGGATGTGCTTGCTTTGGATGGCACAGAGAGCTTTAAAGTCAGGAACCACAGATGGTAAATAAAGACTCAATTCGCTTTCAGCATTGAGCCAGTTTCGGCATTTATTTTTTAAATAGACATTTGAAGAAAAATATTTTTCACTCAAATACGTAGAGGAAATGGTAACAAAGCTGTAATAGCTTTTTTCTCTAACAATGAGAACTACTCCTTTAAACTTAACCAGAAACCAATTAATGACAAAGATTTATAGCTTTTCTTTAAATCAAAATCGGTGGAAATTTCAAGGAGCTGATCTTTTTCACTCAGGCTTAATGTGGAGAATTCCAAAACTGCTGTCTCTTCCAGGGTATTGCGAATCATGTTATTATTATTGGACATTGATGGTAAATATTCTTTGACGGTTTTTCTAGGTCCCTTCAAGTGTTCTATAACCATGTTCTTAACATTTTCATCCAAAGAAAGCCGATTTGTCACCGTGTAGTCATGAAGGGTATCAAAGCACTTCGTTTGATTGCTAACTAAACACCTTTCCCAAAACCTTTTTTAATGAACGACTCAATACGGTCTTTCCCAGTAAAAACGTTAATATTAACCTCTGATAAGAGGTTTAAACTGTTCATTTTTTTTAGAAAATGTCTGCCAAATAGGCCAAAACCTTGATCCACATTTGATCTTGCATGCACTTTGCTTTGTGAAAGGGATGGTTGATAAGAAAAACAAAAACTTCGTGTTTAAGTTCAAACATTCTTGTAAGAGTTCTACCTCGAGATAATTACCTGACTTCAGTGTGAGACGATAAACAGTTGTAAATGCTTCCCATTTCCTCACAAAGTGCTGCAAAAATCTGCCATTACAGAAATATCTTGTTGAACCCGTTGGAAAATTTCATGAACTTTCGGGAGGTTCACGAACCACAATTTGAGAACCAATGATCTAGTTGGTACATTGATTTCTGTTGAACTAGTACTCTTTGAGTATACTCTGTTCCATGCAATTTCAAACACATACAAGATCAGACTAATATTAAGATATTTTAGCAGTGTATCTTATTACTTATTCGGATTATCCGTATGTGTATTAATTACAGTAGCCCCATGGCTTCTTTGGTGCTGACTAAAAGCTACCGGACCAAACTATGTATCCCTACGCTGAACCATATGATCTGCAAAAACATGTGTTTAGCAGCTGTCACTTCTGATGGTCAAAATTTAGGTATATATTTAAATGTTCCCGTCAGAAGTCAGTTGTGAGATGAGTCAGCACCAAAGAAGACATGGGGCTACTGTAGTTACCCTAATGTGTTAGAGGAGGGTTGAATATGAAGGATGTGTGCATGCATTTGCATGGCGAAAGAGTGGAAAACTACTTTCAGTACACCCAGACTGGTAATTTAACATTAATATCCCCATCATCGACTTTAAATTTTTTACCATCTTAAAAATTTGGCAAAAAGTTAAACGAGGTTGAAATACTTTGCTAGTTTTGAAATTACCTCAATTTTTCTATTTTTTTTTTTTTTTGAAGATAGAAGATTTTTCCGAGTCCTAGTTCTATCCAGTCAACCTCATTACACCCTATCTCTATCTTGAGCTAGTTCTTTCCAGTCCCCCTCATTACAACCTATCTCTATCTTGAGCTAGTTCTTTCCAGTCAACCTCATTACACCCTATCCCTATCTTGAGCTAGTTCTTTCCAGTAAACCTCAATACACCCTATCCCTATCTTGAGCTAGTTCTATCCAGTCAACCTCATTACACCCTATCCCTATCTTGAGCTAGTTCTATCCAAGTTACCTCCCAACACCCTATCCATATCTTGAGCTAGTTCTATCCAGTCCACCTCATTACACCCTATCCCCAACTTTAGTTAGTTCTATCCAATAAACCTTAATACACCCTATCTATTTAAGGTCAATGTTATCCCCCCCCCCTCATCTCCATCTAGTTTCTCCCATTCGCGCTGCATGTCCTGTCCCCCATAACCTGTGAGATTTGATTACTCTAACAATGTATTGTGATGAGTACAGTGTTTGTAGCTCATTATTATGTTACCCTTTTCACTATTTTCACACCTTTTGGGAAAAGTAATTTGTTTTCAAAAACCCTAAATTTCTTCTCGTCACATTTCACAACCAAATAGATAAACCGGTGAAGTTATTGTTTCATATATTCGTTGTTTTACATTCCTTGAATGGAGGTGAGAAGTTAACTACTTAATAACCGAGTAATAGCTTGTATTTCCGAACTATTCTTTTTTTAATTTCCACTCTAATAGATCGTTGTTGCTAGTTATAATTATTGTTCCTTACTGTCTTAGCTCATTAAACCAACTAAATGATATGTTGTCCATAGTAGTTTCGCAGTAATTGTGTGACAACTATAGGATATTTAAATACTTTCCGGGAAAACAAAAAAAAAAAATCAACAAAAGGTTTTTAAAAAAAAGCAAAGATAAGCTTAATTTTGGTTTAAGATTGCTCCCCTAACCCAGCCCCCCCCACACCCCCACCCCCCAAGTGACCATACATTTAAAAAGCTAAGAGTATTATCACTAATTTGGTGATATAACCCAACCTCCCATTCATACACCGGAATATTATTTTATATATCATAATTACAGTCTGGGNTTCATACACCGGAATATTATTTTATATATCATAATTACAGTCTGGGAGCCTACACCATTATTAAAGAAATAATTGTTAGTGTCGATAATCCTTTTACAAGAATAGTTCTAGTAAGTGCTTTGAGGAACTTCCTCGACACATGTAAATAACTGCTTTTTCATATGTGTGTGTAAGTTTCAAAAAATGAAAATAACATAAAAGAGAATCGTCAATCGACTCTTTAAGATCTAAACTTGAAAATAAAACATAAACAAGCATAATGCCAAGTTTCTAGGCACACACGAGGAAATAAAGATCTATCGGTAAGATTTTGATTTATTGCATCAGTGACGAGAAACAAGTCGAGGAGGGTGAATTTTGAGGACATTCTCTATAACATTCAAATGGTTATGTTACATTGATGACTGGAATGAGCTTTGAAAAGATTTTCTGGAGGGAAGGGATGCAAATATTTTTAAAAACTGAGTTGATTGATACAGTAGCCCATAGCTTATTTGGTGATGACTGACAGTTCACAGCTGACAGTTAAAAGCTTTGAAAAGTTATTATTATTATTATTATTATTATTAGCACCGCGTCTTACTACCCGTTCGGGTTATACGCAAAATTATGTATCTGTACGTCAAACCATATGATCTGCAAAAACATGTGTTTAGCAGCTGTCACTTTTGACAATCAAAATTTAGGTATTATACCTAAATGTTGACTGTCAGAAGTCAGCTGTGAGCTGTCAGTTAACACTAAAGAAGCCATGAAGCTACTGTAGTTGAGCTAAAAAAGCAAAAAAATATATCTAAATGTTTTGTACTTAGTTTAAAAAAAAGGCTAAGCTTATTAATGATTAATGACTTAATCCAGGGGATAGGAATGATGAAGGCACACTAGTGAAAGTGTGCTCCTATAGGTTTGGGGGAGTACGTGGAAACTATCTCAAGTGAACATGAATAAAAGTTGATCCTAAACCTCACTTTTGTCCGCCCCCAAAAATTAAGTCTATAGAAAACATGACGCACTAGACCGTGTGAACACTGCTCATTGTTAAACCGACTTGTGTGCCGATTTTTTTTTAATTCGGAGAAAAAAAAAGCTTTTTTTATGACCGTTAAGTTTAAAAAGTCTCTTACTTTACCTAATAGATCTAGAGCACTTTGGTGGTTGATTAATATGACGCAGCCAGTGTCGTTGACAGCGTTCTCCATTCCTCGCACCTCCCACTGCAGTCCTAGGAGCTTGGAGATCTGACGGGCCCCCCATGCTGGGTAACTGGCGCGCACACACACACAGGGACATAAGAGAGGCTACCTGGCCAACAAATACTTCCTGCAATGCGCTTGACTGGTCTTAAGACCATATCACGGCACAACCAAGGTGGTAGGACTTAACAGTAGCCTGTATTTCGCACACTTCTTTTAAAGATATAGAAAATATTTAATATCTGTACGGTCTTATTATCACACTAATGGTTAAGGATGAAAGAGGTGGAAGTTAAGAGGAAATGTAGCTACATTTGTAACATGGTAAACCTGGGCTGTATCTGATTAGTCAAGTACACTTGCCTTGATGCAGTCTTGATAATTTTACACTTCTCGCGGTTTTCATAGTGAAGGCTGTATCAAACTATTCGAACGGCTACACACTTGGGCCCGCAGTGCTGCTTCCTACCGGATAACTTAGAAACTATGTTAAAGCCATCTATTAGCTCTAATGAAACCAAATTTGTGTAAGTCGGTGCTCTAGCAGACGAATCGATAATACTAAAACAATTGCCGGTCAAACAACGCACCAACGCCGCGAGAAAACCGCATGGTTCGTAGCTTTCCGTATCCATGGCTACCAAGACCTCGAGAAGACTGCATCGCGACTATTCGGACAGATATACACTTGGTCACGTGATTGCCAATGCGGCTACCAACGCGACGCCGCATAAGTAGACTATTCGGATACAGCCCTGGAAACTATTTAGAAAATTAAAGTCAGTTCACCGGTCCTGGTTTTGAACCACAAGCCTAAATAAAATTTTGCCCATGCGCATCCAATGATGCTTGGTATGAATAAATAAATATCATATTCTTTAAATTGAAAAATGACACCTGGACACGGGAGTCGAACCCGGGACCTTTGGCTTAGTACGCCAGTGCTCTAACCACCGAGCTATCCAGTAATAGTCCCGTGCCCAGGGTCATTCTTTACTCATATTTTAAGGCAAAGTCTATGATGGACGTGCAGAAATCATCGGCTGGATTCCTGGATAGCTCAGTGGTTAGAGAATGGGTGTACTAAGGTCCTGGGTTCGATTCCCGTGTCCAGGTGTCATTTTTCAACTTTCAGATTATGATATCTAGATGGAGTAATCCTCAATAAAAAGCTTAAATTAATAGCTTTGGCTATTTGATTCACAAATATTATTATGTTATAATGATACACATTGTCAGTTTTTAAATATATTTAAAGATGATTTTGTCATCAAGCATATAAAGAAAGAAGCTTGTCATGCTGTTGTCGGCCATCACAATGGATTTAATGATTAAGTTATCACTTTGTCCATGTTTGAAGAGTGGATCAAAGAATGTTAAGATAAACATATAGATTTAAAAGCTACTGATAAAAAATAAATAAATAGTAAGCATGCTAAGAAACTGTAAACCACCTTTTAAAATGTAAAAAGGTTTTTTTTGTAACTTTAATAACTTGATATTATTTCCCCATAATATTACTTTTTTATTATTATTATAGTATGATGGATATGAATGTATAAAATCATAAAACATTATTTTACAATAAATTTAACTCATTTTAAAGCTAATGGATTAACCACAACACAATGAATATGTACCGTTACCCACTTCGGTGTCCACATAGTCTAAGGCACTGATGATGGGGAGATCGAGGTACAAATCTCAGTTGGGTGTACCAATTCCCCCCTCCCCTTCAAAATGGTTTTCCACTCTCCTTCCAAGCAAATGTGGGTACACTACCTTCAAATATAACCTTCCTAATCCCTAAAAACATTAGCATAATTAATATGCAAGCATATAAGCAGAACGGGCAGTAAGATGTTGTACTAAAAAAAAAAGTCTATATACATGATGTAAAAAAAAAGGGGGTCAGAATTAAACAGAAAAAATATTTTAATGACATCCATACATTTACCCTAAAGCTCAAAATAAATGCTTTTTATTATTTTAGACACCACGTCTTACTACCCGTTTAGATTATACGTTTGCTTATTTACTAATTACACCAATTGTCTTAGAGAATATGAAAGTTACATTTATAGGAAGTGTTCCCACATTTGCGTGGAGGGAGACTGGAAAGCCATTTCGTCGAACCCCCCCACCCCCCTC
>CABEEJ010008475.1:0-23667 GCA_901482245.1 Timema douglasi
CTGGTTTATACCCTACTTGCATGTATTTACATGTCTACATTACCCTTCTCTATCAAAGCCAGTTCAATAGTTTGCAGAAAGTCACTCACCTATAATCATGAATTTTTTTTAGAAGTGTTCGTTTGACGTTAAAATTGCAAAACCTATATATATTTTAGGAAAATTACTAATGAACTAACATGGGTGGTCATACGTTCCTAGTCATAATTTTCAAAACAAATTTGATTGACGCTGATGGGTAGGTTTAATTCTAATCCCATTTCGTGCATTGAAGGTTTTCTTCCATAAATAACTTCCTATTCTCTATTCACGCAAATGTGTATGCATTTTATTTAAATTCTACATTCCTCTCCTTTATTATTTTATTTCAAAAATACCGATTGCATGGATGGGCAGTAAGTTGCGTTGTTCAACATAATTGTATACGTTTTTTAATTTGTAATTGCAAACAAATTTATTTTATTGTAATTTACTGACAGTTCTTTTTCTTAATAAACGTAGGGCCTGTTACATTTCAAGGGCCCTAAAGGCTGTCTTACCATCCTCGCCTAATTCTTCCAGGTATTCTCTTCCTTGGAAGTCTTTCGTCCCTTGATTACTTATAGTTGATCTTTGTAAAATTTAAATTTTTGAAAATAATCCCAACGATTTTGTTCAAAATTTCCATAAGGGACTATTTTAAATGATAAGTAAATTTATTTATATAAATTATAATAAATAAAAGATAATTTAATTGTGATAAATTATAGTAAAATAAATTCTTTTTTGGAATTGGTCTTAAATATTTTGTTCAAAATGTGTATCGGGGTTAAGGTGTTTCATGATAAATAATAATAGGATTTTATTTTTAAGATTTATTAATAGTTTTATGGTAGTTTACAAATACCTCTTTTGAAAATCTTAAACTGTTAATTTTTGAACAATTTGGTGTAAGATTTATATATAAAGAATGTCTAGTGATTTATAAAACATCATGTTTTTTATTATGAAGAAAAATTACCTAAGCATGATTTACAAAATTTTATTATTTTAAATTTGTTATGAATATATAGTAATATACAATATGAGAAAGTCTTTACGATGGTGTAGTACCTTTATTTTATCACCGTGTATTTCTACAATTTCATCCTGTATATAGTTTATATATATATATATATATATATTAAAACAATACCCAATTATGTATGAGGAGGGTTAAATTTAAAAGACGTGTACTCTTATTTGCATGAAGTAAGAATGGAAATCCATTTATAAATCTTCCTTCACAATTCACCCGACTGGGTTTGGAACCCTGATCTATCTATAATCAACAGTTTTGTCGATTGTGAAAGTTACACTTTAAAAGAGGCAGCCACCGAAGGAGGTCCTAGTATAATAATCCTTATATATATTAGAGACTAAGATCAAAATTTAAAAATGTAGTCTCATTATTGGAGTATTTTCTTAAACTGAGCATTATTACTAATTATTAAAAAATTTATTCTTTTACAAGTTAAATTACTAGCCACAATATTTGATCAGATAAAGTAAGCCTGTATTTAGCTCTAGCTATAAACTATATCTATTGTCATTAATATTATCTTTTTAAACCCACGATACAGTTTTTTCATAAAATCCTTCACCTATAATCGTATAGATAAAGGTTAGTGAATGGTTCACCCATTAAAACTTATTTGATTTATTTTGTATACGTTGTGTGCTTAACCGATGAGACCTAATATAAACGAATATATCAACTTTTATCATCATTTGTTTGTGAAATGATGGCAAACAAATGTTTATATAGTTAAAATGACAAATAAAATGTGGAAATTCCAGATAGCTCGGTATCTCAGCGAGTAAAGCCGAACAACCAAAGCTTAAATCACTGTTATGTTGTCATTATTTAATATTTACACATAGCTCCATCAACGTGTTATATAAACATACTTATTTTGGTTAAAAAAAAGTGAAATTAATCAATATTTATTAATGTTTTCTATAAACATCAGACCATGGTATTTATACATTAAAATAAAGGAGATAACATTTTTAGTAATAATACAATACACCTCGAGCATTTACAAACACGTGTTTTCTTAATGGCTAATTATATATTTTACCTTTTTCTTGGGTTTTTAACTTTAGCCATTTATGTGAATGCGGTTTTTAGTTAATATGGTTGTCTTTCAAATTTGAAAAACACATATCAATGTTAAACGTGTAAGGAACATCGTTAGTGACTCATTTTGTGATAGCAGTGAGCTGGCATAGCTGTGTAGTTGGATTGTGGAAAGGAGGACGAGGGTGTGAGGGAAACCTAGGTGCAAAGGTTAGCCAGGTAGTAAGACAATCGTCTTGTGAGCAAACCTAGGATTGATTTTGTTGGACTAAATCAATAGACACGGAAATCAAGTAACATGTACGCGTATATATTAATGTGTAATAATTGTACTAATGAATGTTACCTTAAGTGTCAATGTTTATATAATTTTAAGATGACAAAACCAGAACTAAATGGGGGCAGCAGCGGTAGTTGTGAATTAGCGCTAAAATTTCAGAAATATTTTCAAAACACCCGAGTTCTGGTGATTGATGTGAGCGTCTATTTCAATTCTAACATACGTAAGTAATCAATGATTGAAGTGATGAACAAAAAAAAAGTTTATTCACGATTATGTTCTTCTTGGGGGTAGCTCCAAGATGGGGGTAGCTTCAATAGTATATATAGATGTGCCTGCTAGTGAGAAAAAAGTATGGGCAACATTAGTGGAGCGGTTAGTGGACCAATTTAATACACGTGAAAGAACAGAACTTGATAAACTATAGTTCCAAAATAGAACTAAAGTCCGTTTACGATAGGTTTTTACCTGGATGACTGTTCTAAAATCATATGTTTAGATTTTGGGTCACCAACACTTGTAAAAGATCACTGTTTTGTTATAAATGTAAAGATCTTTAATTATCTTTTATGTATTACATTTAAAATAACGTAAACTTAAGTTTTCTCGTACTATTTCATTTTTTTAAAAATAATTAGATTCTTTTTATCCAAATAGAAACAATATTTTAACATAATTAAAATTACTTATTCTTCGGTTTGGAACGTTATTGATTTTGTGTAATTTAGTTCACACATCAATATCTTTTAATACAGGCATCGTATTTACTTGGAAAAGAGAAAATTGACATTTTTTCACATAAAATAAATGGTTTTATGATTATTTTATCTTATTTTGAAATATTTATCTGAATAAAATATATTCATCAACTGCGTGTCTGCATCATTGTAAAATACTTGTTTAACGTCATGGTCAATCATATTCGTCAGTCGCTATTTTGAAGCTATGTTCGTTTGAAGTTTTTGTGAAAGTGGTGTGAATATTTTTTTAAGTGGAATTAAACAATAAATAAGCTTTGTGTCCGTCCTCAAATAAATATATAATTAATATTGGCCTAAATTTCTGTTGTTAACTATCACATTAATATATTACTATATGTTTTCATTAAAGTAATCCAAAGAGATAGTAGTCAGCTGTTGGTGTAAGGATATACAAGGGATTACTTCTGGTATCATTTCTAGCTGTCATCCAGGTAAATTTAGGTTGTGAATTAATTATAGGCAGATTGGCGAAACACTACTGGATCTTGATACGAGCTTAAGAGCCTTTGCGAATAGTGCAAACGAGACTGTATATAACGAGGCTAGGTACGAATTATCGCGGAACTGGTTCCTGGAAGATCTTGGGAGTTTTATAAGATTATTATTATTATTATTATTATTATTAGCACCACGTCTTACTAACCGTTCAGGTTATACGCACTTACTCTACTGTGTAATGGTAGGGTGATTGGGAGATGAAATGGAGGACCTACAGTTTAACGTGGAATCCGAACCATGGTGGAGGCCTGGCATTCCCCACAGTCACAAGTTGTGATTAATACACTTCTTATCAGAGGTGAAGGAAGGGTTTGGTAATCAGATAAATCTCTGCCGGGACCGAGGATTGAGCCCCGGACCCCAGCAAAGAAGTTCATTACCTTACCCCTAGACCTTCGTGTGAAGTAAGAGAGGCTTATTGCGTTCAATATTGCTTTGAGTTTGGCTCTTGAGTTGTAAGTTATAGGACAAGTAGAGGCAGCCAATTGTGTGTGGCGAGTATCAGAAGATGATGAGTTTTTGAAACCAATAAAAACAAGTGACTTTATTCAGGGGTCACAAGGTCTAACACACTACTCTCAAAGTAGACTAGACTATCGATGACGGGGAGATTGACTTCCGAATCTGAGACAGGTGTACTGATGGAATTTTTTTAAATGAATTTATACTCTCCTTCCACGCATATGCTGGTGTACATCCTATTTATATAACCATCATTATCCCTAAAAACCATTAGTGTAACTAATACACAAGCGGAAAACCCGAACGGTTAGTTAGTCCCAATGCTAAAAAAAAATGATAAATTACTCGTGCGTTGTAGATCAAGAGTCACAAAAAACGGAACAAACTATGAACATGATAATGTAGACAATAGATACCGTTCACGATGTTTGTGACTCTTTGAAAAATGCTGCAGTTCCCATTCAGACAATAAACAATGTAAAATGTAAGTGTGAACCAGAAATAAACTGCTACCAATGCTGTGAACAGGGACATATATGGGCTAAGTGTAGTAAGATCAAGAAACAAAAAAACTAGTGTGTTTCAATTTGCCCAAAACCACAACGGCAATAAATGAATATTTAAAACAGTACCGTGAAATAGTAAGATGTGTGAAGCCGGACCTAGCCGTGTTCGTGTAGGAAAAGCCATGATATAAAGAGATGAAAAGTGAGCCCACACGAAAGTTTACCCCCACCTCACTCCATTGATGTCTGTCATTGTGAAGTCACCTGGGTTGCAAGCTACATGAGTTTCCCCCCATTTTTAGTTTCTCTTCAAGCGATTCAAGCACCAATCCATTCTACACGTTCCATCAAAAAACAAATTAGTCATGCCAAATTCTGTAGTATATTGCTGTCACAATCATTCACATAAAACAAAAGGTAGTTCAATTAAATACTTCCGATTCCCACAAATGAAAAATGTCAACGCACATTCATTTTATCTTAGATGCTTCCATGGCCAAATACTATAATTCTGTTTTTGACCATATTAAGTCTACCTCTCTTGTTGAGATTCTCGGTGTTTCGGTGAAAAATATTATCAAAATTTTCACAACTATTTCCTTGTATTAGTACCTGTAATTCATTTAATAATAAACGTAGCTGAACAATTTAGTGTGACTAAAACCAATACAGAATTATTCAGCCCACAAATTGAAATTTCCGAGGATATTATTATGAAAATGACTGAAAAAATAGAAGAACTTGAAAAAGAAAGTTATCGTTTGAATACTCGAGAAGGAGATTTCTTAATGTCTAACAAAGAGTTGAGAAAAGAAAAGCAAATGTTAGTGGACAAATTAATGGAAGTTAAAAGCCAAACTAATGAAAGTGCCGATGAAAAGTTAGATAAATTCTGTCGCAACATTCTACTCCTGGCCAAATACTAAGTATCCTAATCAAGAATAAAAACATACTTAATTAGCCTGGTGAAGATATAACAGCAGTGATTTCTCTTAGGAGCATGGGCGCTAAGGCCTAGATATCCTTGATAAATAAGTTAAAGTATCCATTACCATCAGTTTCAAATTTGCGTAGATGGGCTACTAAGATCCAGGAATCCAGGAATACTAAATGATGCAATTCTTTTAATGGAACTAAAAGCCACAACATTATTAGAAAGAGAACGTGTAACAGCATTATCTTATGATGAAATGCAAGCTTTCAGCCCCATATGCATTGACACAACAAAAGAACATGTTCTAGGTCATCATTCAACAGTTCAGGTTGTTATGGATCGGGGTATTATTGGCAAGTGGAAGCAATTAACTTTTAATAATTCAGATATTCTAATAATAACAGCAAACTTACTAAGACAATTAATCATATGACTAGACTATATTACTTATCCTATTTGTCTGTAACAAGTGCCATGGGAGGATCTAACAGAACTGTCTGGAATGAACTCGGAATAAGCGAAACAAAATCTTCTTTCAACAATACTTATCATGATTCAAGATAAGATTTTATGTTTGCAGATACGCTCTACTTATTGAAACTTGCTAGGAATAACTTTATAGATCAAGGATTTAATACCTCTTCAGGAGGAAATTTTCAGAAGAAATTAAACAAGAGCTGTTGGATATGTCTCAAAAGGATCTTAAAATGGCATTCAAAATAACTCAACAACATTTAGAGGTATCTAAAACCCAAAGGCAAAAAGTAAAGACTGCTACACAGCTTCTACCAAACACAACAAGCAAATAAATTACTTTTCCAAGAGGAAAACCTTACTAAATGAGGATTGAAAAATAACTGCTCACTTTGTTAAACTATTTAATGACTGTTTTGATATTCTAAATTCCAAATATCCTTACAACCTAGACACAATCAAACTCGCATACGGACATGACAAACTTGAGCAAGACCGAATTATATCAGAGACAACGTGTTTATAAAATCAGTAAGAGTCACGGGACACAGAAGTGAAATGCCTTTCAATTAGGAATCCAAGTTACAACTAATTCTTTAAGAAATTTATTCTAATATTTAAAGGTAAAATTTGTCATTGTATGTTTACTTACTGACAAAATTAATCAAGATGTAGTTGAAAATTATATTTCTTTTATAAGAGGAATGGGAAATACCAATAATACCCCAACCCCACTTGATTTCGAATATATATTTGGATGGTATATTCTTGGGAAACATTCCTCTTCAGTGTTCACAAGAATCCAAAATAAAGATGGAAACAACTAGGAAAAATGTGTTTCTAACATATTTACAAAGATATACAGAAATAAAGTGTTCCGAAAGAAGAAATTGAGGAATGTACAGCAGCTAAAATGCTGAAAGGTAATATAAAGTAAGATAATTGAGTGTGCACATGAAGATAATTCAGTAAAAGAAGAGCATGTCAATGAAACCGAAGTAGGGGAGGATTTGTTAAAAGAAGATAATTATATAGTATCATTAGATGTAATGAGATACGTAGCAGGTTACGTATCCCATAAATATAGGTCAAAATATCTAGACCTAGGGATGTATTGTGAAGGAATAAGTGAGAATGATTGGATACAAACAATCTTGAACGGGGGATTGCAAAAGTATAGCTATAAATTATTTAAAGCTATACAGTTGGTAGAGTATATATTCATTCAAACGCATGTTGGTTTCATCTGTAAGGAAGATAATATTTTTAAAATGGTAGATGAAGCTGTGATGGTAAAGGGAAATGAGATACCCCTCACTTGTTTGACAGATCTGCGCATGCGTTGAAATAAATCATGGCCAAAATAAATAGAAGAAGAGTTAACAAACTTCTTAGAAGTATATGCAATATGTTTAATAAAAGGTAAGTGTTCTTCCTAAGGTCAAAATTCATTATTTAAATTATTTAAAACAATGTTATACGTTGTTTCTTACGTCCTTTTATTTTATTGAATGGATGTAAATAGTATTATTCGTCAGGCCGTTAATACAACGGCCGAACTTTGAAGTTCTTAATCTCAAACGAAAATAAATTGGAAATTACTCACATAAATTAGAAAATATAGGGAAATACATAGTAGGGTGGCAATTCAGAAAGCTTAAATATGTTCAGACTTTTTATCTATTTCAGAGAATTAATTAACATTTTACTTTATTTCTAAATATTAATTCTATTGATTTTTTCTTTTCTTTTTCTCAACAATATTATTTTATTTTGTCAAATTAGAATTATAACTATCCGGAATTCCATAGGTAGGATTGGGATGTGGTAATAAAGGAAACAATAATAAATCCAAAATAAATCCAATAATTGTCTATTTAATACATTTTTGTATTGTTATTACTACATTTTATTTCAACAATCAAGTTTTTATTTAAATTGTTCATGTTTTATTTTAAGTATTCCCCAGTGGTCTTGAGTATTGATAGTCGTCGTGCCACTGTCTGAATTAGCTGAGATAAATATTTTTTTAAATTATTATTATTAATATAATACATATTTTTCTCCTGTATCCTAGGAGTGGCGCCCAACAAATGCACAATTTTATTCATATTAACTTTATGCAAATAATATTCGGAAGGCACTGATACTAGACACAGAAAACTATAATTTATATAATATATTATTTTAAATATCAGACTAAGACTTGGGAAAAAGATGTATGTGCAATATTATTCCTTACACTTTTCTCCAATCCCTTCACCATATCCAGCACACCACTTAATCCCTAGTTAACCTTATTATTAAATTATTCATATTTTATATGGAGAACTTAAAACTGTTAAATTGATGGCTATACCCTTTGGTGGACAGAGATGTTCCTCTATTCTCAACTTATTTTTAACATTATATATAATTATATGTATGCTATAAGGAGGAGTATTTCAGAAACAATGTATATTTTTTAACATAAAATTTTTGCAATAGATGTTATTGCGTTTAATTAAGATTAAAGTGGGAGAAATTTTGTGTGGTACATCATACAATTTAGTTTAGTGCTTATAAATAAAGATCTTTGATTGTGTTTAACAAGATTATGTTTGGTCTTTTTATGAGTAAAAATTATTTAAGGCTAGTTTATTGAAAACTTTTTTTAGAAAAGTTTCTCCGAAGCTATATAGTACACAATATGGGAAAGCTAGTGTGATTGTGTCTAATCATTTATTTTATGTAATAATGCTGGATATTGAGATATAATTTTTGAGCCCACCGTGTTTCACAATCAAGATGAATGAACCAATGTTTTATTTTAATTAGATAGGGTAGTAAAGAAAGAATTTAGGTAAAGTATACTGACATTTATATATATGTTAAAAGATTGACAAATATTTTAAAATAAAATCAGTTCTTCTTGCTAGGATGAAACCCCAAACACCTTCTCACACACACTAAGGGAACATACGATAGTGATGTCTAAGAACATATGATAGATAACCAATGCAGGCTTAGAGTAAATAAATGCTTTACATTATGAATAAGGGATTATGAGGTAAGGGTAGTCGGCTAGTAAATATATATATATATAAATGCCTTACATTATGAATAAGGGATTATGAGGTAAGGGTAGTCGGCTAGTAAATATATATATATATTAGCAAAGTGTTCGGGCTATATGCCAAGTACTTACATTTTCACTAATTTGAAAAACTATTACATTGGTAACTCATTTACTCTTCAAACCTGGATAAATGCTATAAAGCAAAAATAATTGAAAAACCAACTAAGCTAACACCTTATATAGGGATAATATTTCGATCTCATCCCCACTGGTTTTAATTTCTCATTTCAAGAGAAAAGTGGAATTTACATGTCTCTCGGTCCCCATTTCTATTTGTTTGTCAGTTCTTCTAGAAAGTAAAAAGTTCTAATCAGATTTGGTATCGAGTTTCATTTGAGAAAACGTTTGGCCTCAGGCATTCGATTTTTATATTGACAAATATGATGAAGGTGTAGTTGGACTTGGAACAGCTTTTTGCAGGCTACCAGCAAAAATTTTCCTTCCAAGGTAGATTGAGCCTTGCAACCCTTCATTAAGATTTCCCTCCCAAGGTGTATTTAGAAGTACCAACCTAATCTAACTTAAACTAACCTTGCTTCCGCTATCACTAAAAATAAATTTTGCCAGAGACATACTTTACGGAACAACTATATTTCACTTTTATGGTATATTCTGCAATTAAGAGTGCTGGCAATTTATTGTATACATTTCCAATGGATATTCGACTATTTTTTTCCTATTATGAAGTGCCCAAACAACCTATTTATAATTCCTTCTCTTTGAGCCTATGGTACCCAAGCTACCTGTTTATAAATCCTTACTTCTGGTTGAATGGACGGTGCACAATCCATCACCACCACCTAGGGGAGTATAGATAACTTTATAACTAACTGTAAGAATTTACTCTCTAGTACTTAAAACATTCATTTCCTCTTTTAAACTCTTACTAGAGGGGACAATTGAAGCTATCACAAGGTGCCCCTGAATGTATGCATTTTATAAGCTTTACAAATATAATTCAAATATAGTGTTTTACCTTGGTTGGTTGGCTTGAGTTCGCTGAGCAGTGCTATTGGCAGCATCAAGAGCAGACTTACGACCCAGATGATCACGATGGTCTTGTAAGCGTGAGACAACGTCTGCCAGCGCAAGGACTTTAAAGGATGGCAGATGGCGTAGTAGCGCTCCACGGATATAGCGACCAACGTCCACACACTCACAGCCACAGAAATTGCTAAAAATAAATACATAAATTAAATAATTAACTGGCACGGTGTAGATGTAAGATTACCTACTCTGTTAAAATACAACTAGCCAACAGCGTACGGCGGTCCACATTTAACGGTGGCAGCGGATAAAAGTAAAAAATTATGTTTTTTACTTTTCACCCCATCTAAATACATATTTAGGTATTTATGATAAATGCATTTTAACTTATCCGATGAGAAAGTGATTAAAAATACAAATTTGTTAAATCCAAAATAATTCCCATAATTTCTCTAACTATATAAAATAGTAACAATTAACGTTTTGAATAATTCTAGATAAATTTAAATTTAAAAAGATTTTATTTGAAGAGAAGCAAATACAAATATTAAAAAATTATTATTGGAATAAAGTACTTAATTTGGTAGATTATACTTCTAGAAGTTTTTAATTGGGGATTAGAGACAATTTAAAAAATATATATATTGATAGAAATGTATGGACTTACTGTTGTTTCCAGAGAATATAATTCATTTACACTATCTAATGTTGGTTACTACTTAATTACAAAGTTTAAATTGTTTATATTATTATTGGTATAAATATCACACCTTTTACAATACACGTTATGTACACACATACATTAGTTTTTTTAACATAAACAAATTCATGAGAGTGCATTTTATAATATTATGAAAATAGCCATATATATATGTATAAAATACGAGTATTTACATTTATATTTAGAATTTAAAAAAATCATGTCACCTATTTTGTATAAAAAGATAAATTGATACTCAATCCCCACACTCTTCTAGCAACATCAGATATGTATCCCTAAAAAACCGTAAAAATAAGGGCCAAATAAATGTTAGATTAAAAAATTATAACTCTTAAAAAAATTGTGCTTGAATAAATGTCAGCAGATACTGCCAATATTTTTGTAAATAAAAATTTATGATTTAATATTTCTTGATTCAAGATATTTTTGGTAGAATGTTGGTTATATTTAGAAACAATTTACTTGAGGCATTTCTTTTGACCCATCCGGGCTATACGTGTATTTATACTGATCGTTTAGAGAAGAGTAAATTACAGTAGGCTAAATAGGTGAACATAAATTAGGCTGGAAAAGAACTGTAAAACCACAAAGAATTTGATTTTTTCCTTCAACCTGCCTCAATGGCGTAGTTGGATAAAGCGCTAGTCGTGTTAAACTAGACTGGCAAGGACGGGAAGATTGAGGTTCGAATCTCGGTTGGGTGAACTGGGGTAGTTTTTCCTTAATGGTTTTCCACTCTCCCTCCCCGTAAATACGGGTTCACTTCCTCTGTATTTAACCTTCCCAATTCCTAATCCATTATCGCAATTAGTACTTAAGCGTATAACCCGAACGGATAGTAAGACGCGGTGTCAAATAAATAAATATTTCTAATATCAGGTATTATCAGATGTATGGTATATACGTGTATATACTAATTTCTATAACGTTTAAAGGATGAGGAAGTTTGAGTTTAAAAAATGTGTATCAACATTTGCGTGAAGGAGAATGGGAAACCATTAAGTAAAATCTACTCTCGCTCCACCCGATAAGGACTAGAATACATATTATATCCTAGTCATTGGCAGTCAAGTTTATTGCGAGAGTGGCGCCTTCAACCATTGGACCACCGAAGTGGGTAATATTGATAGTTCACATGTTTAAAACCACCCCCATGATCACAAAACACGGTTTAAATCTATTTCATAAATGTTTTAATTAAATATCATCAAACTTGAAAGCGCTAAATAAATTATCATGTAAAGATCTTAATTCATATCATTGAATTAAATTATCATTATTTGTTAGATGTATGATGCAGTGATCCTAAGCTATTTATTGCCCAGCGCTCACTATTAATTGAAATGAGTCCTTGCGACACCCTGAATGTTCAAGTTGGCCACGCTGCGGAAGTTTTCGACATGCGCTCATGCAATAGGATCGTCTCTCAGTTGAATAGGAAATGCATGAGACTTAGTCCCATACACACACAAGAATTAAGATTTTGTGTATTAGACTAAAATTTCAGTTTATTATGATTACTCTCCTCTTTTATTGTAAGCACATAAATTAACTGAAAAAATAATATCTTTAAGAATTTAAACATTTTCCTCTTATTTCTTAAAAAAAAATATTTAATTGAAATTATTTTAAATAGGTTTTGATTTATAATTACATATTGTTGAAAAGTTCGAATACTCTCGCTGATTACCGATCAATGAGTGACGTAGGAGATTAAACATGTAAATGTTTAAAATAAATATTAGAAAAAAAAATGTATCTTAAAGAAATAAAATTTACTATTTTATCTTCATATGTATTTTTATCTCAGATATTTGATTCAGTGGCTATATTTGATACAATGTTAGAAAATAATGTTCTAAACAATATATTGGGATTAATATTTGAATCGGATTATGAGACATCAATAAACTCAATTTACAGCTTATTTTTCTGACCATCAGAACTATCAATTTATATAAAAAAAATTGTTTAGAAAGAAGAAGTTAGAATNATTCAGGAAAAAAAAAACTGTATTTGCATGATAGGAGAGCAAAACAATTTGAGAAAAAACACCATAATTATATCCAACCGGGATTTTAAACTTTATTTTACTGTCATAGAACCTCTAGTTTAATGCAAAAGTGACTCCCTGGGTTAAATATGCAACTGTGAAATACAGCTGATTAGATTTTAAATCATGACTGGGTGAACTAGGGCCCCTTTTTTCAATAATGTTTTCTCAAGATTCCCCCAAAAATAGTTGTTATAATATCTAAAATTCAATATTTTTATTTCATACGACATAATTATTATTAAATGCGATTAGCCTAAACTGTTGATAAATAATATTAATATTTAGCACCGCGTCTTACTACCTGTTCGGGTTATACGCTCTGTTGATAAAACATATAAAAATACATTGTACGGTGTACCGCACAGAATTTATCTCTGTTTTAGCTTAAAATAGAGATATTTAATCAAAACTCGTAATATTGGTCAAAATAAATGATAAACAATGTTGCAGGAACACTTCACTAAATAGCACAAATAAATGTATATACAATGTTATATAAACATTTATAAAAAATTTAAATCTTTTCTCACAAAAAAGCATAAAAATCAAATTATTATTATTTTATAGAACTTTCTAAGAAATTAATATGGTTTTTTATATTACAGAAACTATTGGATGAATATAAATATATTTCAAATAAAATAATTTTATTTTAAAAGTACTCCAATTATAAAATAATTTATTACTTATCTCGAATAGTTGCGAAGATATGATCAAAGTTGGAGCCTTCCACTTATTTAAAGTACCCTTAAAAATCGTATAATGGGAAAATAAGAATTTTAATTTTGTTAGTGTTGGCAAAAAATGCATAGATAAAAGTTTTATCAGAATGTTCAGAGCGTATTTTGAATAAATCGATTTTATCTGTTCGTAATCTTAGGGTTGGATATCTAATTCCAAAAGTACCCCGGGGGAGCTTTATTAAAGCTCCAGAGATACCAAGTTTTATCCCGATGGTGAAATTGTTTCAGCTCTAGGCCAAAACCACATTCTTTATTTATTGCGATCATGAAACATTGATATTTATCAAAATTTCGAGTTCGAGTTTGACAATCAAACTACATCTCTCTACGAGGTGTTGAGAGAAATTAGAAAGCTTATCAATAAAAACTTAATATGCATTTCGAGGTATTCAAAGTTTGACAACTATTATATTAATCTTTCCCATGCTTTGATCAACCATTCTACTAAGCATGTATAAAATAAATTAATATGATAGACATACGTGGGAAACCTTTTATTTAGTTCGTATATATACCTCTTAAGGGTACATACTCAGTAAACCATTAAATTCCAATTCCAACAGGCTCAATCAATATTAGTTTATAGTATTTATTATCTCCTGCATATGTATTAATTACAACATTTGCAAACACCTTGTACCATTATCGGTATTTACCTCTTCCCTGAAATAGTGTAAGCTCAATTATCATTTCTTTGAGAAAGCAATAGTAGTATAATATTCAGAAGTTAATCTAGTAAGTTATAAAAAAACATGCGCAAACAATTTTTAGAAAATTAAAGACAAAATTCAACACCCTTAAGTGAAACTGTAAAAAAAACAAAAAAAACAACAACTAATGAACGTTAATTCGTTTTTCTATGCCATTTTATCGAGTAAGTTAATTTAATAATTAGTATAAATTATTTTTTGATCAAAATTTAGTTATGAATGTGTTTAAACTCTATTTATTACATAGTTTTTTATTTATTTAGTACCGCGTCTTACTACCCGTTCGGGTTATACGCTTTAAGTACTAATTACTATAATGGATTAGGAATTGGGAAGGTTTAATTAAAGGAAGTGAACCCGCATTTGCGTGGAGGGAGAGTGTAAAACCATTTAGGGAAAGACCACCCCCAGTTCACTCGACTGAGATTCGAACCTCGATCTCCCCGTCCTCAGCAGTCGAGCTCAACACGACAAGCGCGTTAGCCAACTACGACACCGAGGCGGGTAATACATAGTTGAATCTATTGCATAGTCAATTTTGTTTAGTTTAAATGAAGTTTGAATTAATACTTTGCTTTAATATATACTTATCTCCCCCTAATATGATTTATATTTTAAATAATAATTTAATAAATACAGAACTACACACATGACCATATTAAATTAAAAACACTTTAATAAAAATAAATTTTCTCCTTTAAATTACACAACAAACGGTAATACCTAAATGGTTAAAATTATATGTGTATTATATGTTTAAACTATAAATGGTGTGCGCCACTCATAGGAGCTAGGAGTGAATAATTAAAAAAAAAACACCTTTAGCTCGGCTAACTCTGACAGTGGCACGACGATTCTTAGCCTCCGAGACCATTGGGTGTGCTCGGGAACGTTTTTCTGAATGATGCAATATTAATAATAATTCCACTACCTTACCTACAACAATGGTGTGCTGTAAATCTCTACAATAGATGGAGGAAAAAACAATTAAAATAAAACATGAACAATTGAAATAAAATGGATCACTGAATTAAATGTACTAATTTAAACTACAATCAAAAAACCTTATTGAAACTTTTCTTGGTTGCTATAATTATTCTTTCATTGTTACCACATTTCAATCCTACCTATGAAATTCCGAATAAATACAATTATAATCTTACAAAATAAAAAATAAAATATGGTATTACATCTATTCTTAAAAAAATTAATCGATTTAAAATAGTATTCTCCGAACATAGTTAAATTTAGGAGTTCATAATATATAATACCAGAGTAAAAGAAAAATAATATACAATAAGCATATATAAAATTATAGTAATGAATAAAACCCAAAAATATAGTATTGTTGAGGAAAAAATTTGATAGAAATAATATTTTGAAATAAAATATTAATTAATTCTTTGGAATAGATAAAGAGTCTGAATATATTCAGTTTTTTCTGTAAGTTTTACATAAATCCTGGGCTCGTTATGAAAAAGAAAGAGAAAGAGAAAATTATTTCAATTTGAATATTTGGCTGGATCTCACCAATAAATACGTTCATGTTGAAACAGCACGAATTTCTGAAATTTGTTTCCTTTTCTTAATTTCCACTTCTCCACAGTTTAAGGAAATAAACAGTCTCTAGTTCTTCCCTAGACACTTAACATTATATTTGTGTACTCTTATTTAAGTTTTATAATATTGTTCTACTTTAAAAAATAAATTTAGCTAGGAGCAACACAGATTTTCTTCCATGTTTTTAAGAGGCCATAAAATGTTCCAGGAATCAAATTTAAAAACGTTCTATATTTTCCAAGTTCAAAGAGAAAACTTATGCCGTAAAACAAAAGAGAAAATGTAGGATATGGACTAGGGATAGATATAAAATAAAATGCCATTGAATATAAAGATTAAAAATATATGTCAATGAATATGAACAATGTTTCTCAAAAGAATTAATATGTTTATTTCCATCTGTCAGAATTGAAATGTGTGCTAGTTTGGAAGAACTTACATCAATAATTTATTTTATTCTTCTATAATTTTGAGACACGTCACTCACTTATTTAACAGACCTGCACATGCGTTAGAATAAAATCATGGCCGACATTGAAAATAAATAAAGAAGTCAACAAACTGCTTAGAAGGATAAAAATGTTTAGAAAAGAGGTAAGTGTTCTTGTCACGCACGGCAACACAGCGTGTTATGCTGGGGACAAACTTTTAAGTACATCATTTAATACAACCAAAACAAAAATAAATAGTAAAATATTTACGAATTAAAAAAATATAATGAAAAACATTGTAGGGTGGCAAATCACATTAAAGCACATATTTCCTCTATTATTTGTACTATTTCAATGTTATAATATTATGTTATTGAAGTGGAACATTATTAGTCTCTTATCATATTTTACACAAAAGGTTGGTTCTTTGGTAACTATTTAAATTGTTATAATAACTATATTTCAAAATACTCCGTTTGCTAATAAATCCATGAATTGTGGTGTTAAGATGATATTAAATGACAATGTCACCCATACAGCTGTTATATTAAATTTATCTTTTGTATATTATATTTTCTAAGCGTTTTTTCACATTTTATATTTAATCATGAATGGTTCTTGGTAATAGAAACCAAGAATATGATTTTATATGTATAGTTTTATTTATTTGGATTATTGAATGCAATAATTTAGCTTGGTTTGAATAAAAAAAGATAAGTTAAATGATAAATTTGTTTTATAAATCCTAGAAGTGCGGTTGAAACGGAAGCAATGTACGAAATAGGTATAGCTGTGGTTGTGATTTCATTTTAATAAAGAGTATTTCAGATTGCAATAAATGGTGATTTTTTTTGGACTCTAGATTTGATCCTTTTTCTAATAGTAATAGGTATAGTCGATGTAATATAATATAACAATTTTTAAATGGGTTTTTGGAGAATGGCCTTTGAGTAGGTTCCTTTTCATAACTGTACAACTTGATCTCAGGTTATGGATTGAGGAAGATCTGAGAATCTAAGATTATCTAAGAATATATTAACTATGCTACTGGCAGAAACATGACAAAAATGCTGTCCTCCAATATGGTGGCTTCGCAAGGGAGTGAAGATACCTCAAAATACAAAATAACTGTTGATAAAGCCAGCTAAAAGCTATGATGAAAAAATTAGTTTAACTTGAAGAGAGAATGGAATGGGAATTAACATCGAAAAGTCGATGTTAACGATAATATCTCATTGAGATAAAAAACTGAATGTCGTGATGGGAAATCAGCAGGTAGATAGAGTGTAACATTGATTTACATATCTAGGATGTTTAATTGTGACCGAAGCACATTTTATACGAGGGATAGAGTGAAAAATAGCATAAGCCAATGCTTCTTTCAAAATTAAGAATTTGCTACTAACTTCAAAATAGACTGAGCTTGAAGAATAAGAAGAGAATTGTGTTGTGCTAACCAAGCATATTTAGTTCTTTAAGACCCGATAATTTGTTATTTAGTTAGTGGTTAAGTAGAATAAAGAAGGTTTGAGACGTATACTAATTACGTATTTTCTCCTCAATGTAGACTAAATTGAGCTGCTGCTAGTATATATATGATTTTTCAAAAAGGATAGTCTAAAACATATTATATGACGTATGAATAGACCGATATTAAAATTATTTTTAGTAATTCTTGCGACTCTCCTGCCGTGATTCCACTGTAAACTCTATATTTAATAATGTACTTAATTCATTAGTAATTTCTTATAGTTTTATATCAATTTTAGTTTGTTTATTAGTTTTGTTTCATTTTTTAAGTAAAATGGATATCACTTTTCGGGCTCCATCTATTAAAGCTATGGTAAAATTTTACCCCCATTCTGTATTCGGTAGGAGTAGTTAAATGAAAGTAAATGCTACCAGATATACTCTCATGTATTTATTTGGCAAACTATATGCTCCGCTAAATTATTTGTTGATTTGTTGTCAAATTTGCAGTCAAAAATTTCATTCAAAACCATTTGTTTCTAATTTATTTTCATCTGAAGCATTTTTACAAGTTCTGCTAGCTGTCAGCTACTACCATTTCTATGGGGAATGGAATGCAGGTGAAGGTATTAAGGATTAATGACCAGTTGTTTTTCTAGCGAGCTTATTTTTTTTTTTAAGATTTCTTATATATTCATGCTTTTTTGATAATGAAACTTTTGTTATCAAAATTTTATTTTTGACATCGTGATTAGTATTTTTATTCTAATATTAAAATTAACATAATCTTAATCGAAACTTATAAAATTACTTATTACTAAACCGTCAATAAATATTTTAATGTTCTTTTTGTAACAGTAAAAAAATGTTAAAGAATACCCTCAAGAGGATTATTTTATAATTCAAATTTGTAAATAAATGTATTATAGATGGTTTTCTTACAAATACAAAACACTTAAAAATTATTTTAAACTCACTTGAACACAAATTAAGTGTCAGATGTTGCATATTTTTCCTATGTGAACCTTATGACTATGTTCAATATAGAAAGTCAAATAATAGTTTGACCTATATTTCCTAATTTCTTACTATCTAACAGGTAGAGAAAGTATTGTAAGTTTATAAGGAATGATTCATGACCCACCGAATCCATTTTTTTTAAATTTCCGTATATCTGTTTGTCTATAACTCAGAATAGAGCCTAGACTATTTTACCGGTTGGGCTAAAACTTGGTATCTAGGATTTTCGTTGGGGAATTTTTCGAATTGGATACCTTTTAACCCTAAAATTAAGGGTAGTTTACTGAAGGTCTAATAAGAAAAATTCTGTTTTCTCAATCGGCTCAAACGGTTTTGATTAAAATTCATATTTGGGCGTTGATTAAACTATAAATGAAATTGCTATTTTCATTTTCCCATGAAAATTACTTTTAGGATACTTTACAGTTGCGGAAATTGCCGTACATCCGCAACTACCTGAGATACTAAATAACTTATCATTGCAAAATTGTAGTACTATTGAAAATAAAAACCTTTAAATGAAATAAATTTTTATAAACTAATAGTTTCTGAGATATTGTCAAATATATTAATACAATTTTGTGAGCTTTAGATGTAAGGAAGTACTACTTAAGTCTTAACGCAATACTTCACTAACACCATTGAGTAAGTAATAAGTAACCCGCCTCGGTGACGTAGTTGGCTAACGCGCTAGTCGTGTTGAGCTCGGCTACTGAGGACGGGGAGATACGAGTTTCAAATCTCGGTCGGGTGAACTGGGGGTGGTTTTTCCTAAATGGTTTTCCACTCTCCCTCCACGTAAATGCGGGTTAACTTCCTCTAATTTAACGTTCCTAATTCATTAGCGTAATTATAACTTAAAGCGTACAACCCGAACGAGTAGTAAGACGTGGTGCTAAAAAAAAAGGAAGTAATAAGTAGGCCTAAGTCTCTCAAAAAGTGTATATTCTCTTTCCTTCAACCTCTAAGGGGAAATATTTGTACAGCAATGATCTACCTGTATCATTTTAGACTACCTGTATCATTTTAGACTCAATTGTCAATATTTACCTATTTTATTGGTGAAAATTTATAAATGAGGCATTTAATACCAATGCGACAACCATAAGTTGCGGAACCCCTAAGAAAACGACAAAGATTTTAAACGGAAGTAGACATTTTAATAAGACCCTTGAGGACCCGATATCAATATTTTTACTTTCACGCTACCTTACAGGTAGAGCAAGTACTGTGATTATCAAAATAATCGAAATAGAGATGTTGATGAATGTTGACATTTCATAATCCCTGAGTCCAAAACGTTTGTTTTCGGAATTCCGTCTGCCTGTCCATCTCTCTGTCAGTCTATACCTCCCGCTAGAGCCTAAATTATTTTAACGATTGGGCTACAACTTGTTAGTTAGGGTTGTCATAGGGTTGCCCCAATGGGTTTTTGGAATTATATATCTAAGGGTAGTTTACTTAATGGAAGAAATATAAAGATTTGATTTTCTCAACATTCGCACTAATGATTTTGACTAAATTTTATATCTGGACATTGTTTATGATAATTAACAAGATGGCAGTTCTCATTTTATTATGAAAATTACTTAAAGGGTAATTTATAAAGTAAATTTTCCAATTTTCATCATTTCCCAAAAAAAATTTGAAATATTAAATAGATATTCATTGTAAAGTTGTGGCAAAATTAAATATTTTTTTTTATTTGAAATATGATTTTATAAAATTAATAGTTTCTGAGTTATACGAAAATGTATATACTTTTTAATTCAGGTAGTTGATAATAATTCTCTTTACTCAATTTGTCTGTAACAGTGTTTCCTAGTTCTTAATACCAAAGAGTAGGTGTCTATTATTTAATTTTTGATCTTTGCTGAAGTGTTTCAACAAAAAAGTATTGACTTATTTAGTTTCACAAATATTAGGAGGTTTTATTTATTAAATCAGATAATAAGATTTATTATTATGCTCTATGGTGGTCACATATGTTCTTATTTACTTAATTATTCTGTAGAAATATATGCTATTTGATTATTTTTTTGTGAAATATAATGATGCTCATTTTAATCTTTTACTTTTTCTTGACCCATTGGAGAGATTAATATTGTGATTATTAAAAAAATTTCAGCTCAAAATTTTGATATAGTTTAACGTTCACGCACTGAAAAACAAGAGTGGGTTTCGCAATGTCGTCTGTAACTCACCTTGGAGCGTAAATTATTTTAAAGGTCAAGCAGGAAAATTACCTACTATTAAAAATAAAATTATTTTAATGTGGGATATTTTTTTATAAAACCAATAGTTTACTATTTATAAGCAACCCTTTGTATTTGTATATATATTATATATATATAACTAAATATAAGTATAATATATATATATATTATATAACTAAATATAAGTATAATATATATATACATATATTATAGGGTACATTGACACATAAAGCCATATATATAACTTAATATATGTATAATATAATATATACTATGTGGCACTTTGACTTACAAAACTAATTTATATACTGATACCAGCCTCAGTGGCGTGGTTGGCTAACGCCTTAGTTTCGTGTTTAGCTTGACTGCTGAGGACGGGGAGATCAAGATTCGAATCTCGGTCGGGTGAATTTGGGATGCTTTTTCCTAAATGGTTTTCCACTCTTCCTCCACGGTAATGCTGATTCACTTCCTTTAAATTCAACCTTACCAATACCTAATCAATTAGCTTAATTAGTACTTAAGCGTATAAACCGAATGTGTAGTAAGATGCAGTGCTAAATAAAAAAAAATCATCTCTTCCGACAAATTTGATGTTATACTATTAGTAGATTTTAACTATAATATTACTGGACACAAAGATTTTTTTTTAATTAATGAGCAAATATAGTTTGAAATCCACTCTGAAATCTGATGAATCAACGACAAACAACAAAACCCAGATAGATGTAATTTTCAGTCATATGACAATAACCAAATTTGGAGTGTACGAATTTGTTTTTTAGACCATAAATCAATTTACTGCGAATGTATAAATTAGTTTCCTGACTCTCTGATTGCTTTATTATCTGGAAATACGTAAATATAGATTGTTTATATTCTTAAATTTAGAGGTCAAATTTTCTGTCCTCTTTCCAAGATTAACCATTCTCTACTAATTTTTTTTTAACCTTTATACACCCAACAAATATTCAAAATATTTATCTTAGCAATTATTCATATTACACTTTCACATTCTTTTATTAGTTATTAATTACTTAGATTTATTTTTTCTTCCCTCCATTCAGTTTTAGTAAATACACTTTTCATAGATTGGAGTAAGTATGTAAAGCAGATCCCAGTTTTCAAGCAGTCAACATATAGTTCCAATTTCATTTAATAAAGCCTGAAATATGAATTGGTTTTCAATGCTTTTTGTTGGACAAATGCACCTCTTTTATCAATGTTTCTATATCAGTGCATATTATTTTATTCGTGGAGTTTTTATGCTACAAAGTACATTATTCCGTTAAGAAATCTTACGAGCTTTTAGTAAATTTATATTTATTTTAAAATAAAAAGAGAGAGAAAATCTGTATCGTGCGCAGTTCCATTTATTCACATAAAACTTCCATAAATCGTTCTTCGTGTATGGATAAAAACTTAAAATTATTCCTTATTTTATTATTTTAACAAGAAGTTGATATTTGGTTTACAATTATCAATAACAAGGTTTATGTATGCGTATAAATAACATGAACTCTTTCCCTTTTTAATTTGAAATATAATTTTCTATGACAAAATGTGAGAGCAAGGAATTTCGTCTAAGAGGAATTAAGAAATTAAATATATACAAGAATGAACATCTTCATGGTCGTCGCTAGCACTTATTTATTGAGGGGCGGAGGGGGAGGGATTTAATCAAGTCCATACCCAGTTTATTAGGGGGTAGGGGCGATGGTTAAAATGGGGGTATCGTGATTGGGATATTTCCAGTGGTTAGTGGTGACGTCACTAAGTTGATTTGTATTTTTTTACATTAAATATTTTACAGGTGTTCCAACACATAATTCAGCCTGTAGCTATTAGAAAATGTAATAACCTCCCATAAGCTAAAAGCCTATACATTGCAAAGAAACGAAAAATATATTAATATTCATACTTTATCAGAAAGAGGGAGGGGGAGAGAATATCGAAACCATATTTGCTTGTTACTTCCCTGGAAATAATCTATTTCACCTCAATATTAAAGAAATATGTGATATAAAATATTTCATTATTGTATTAATCATATAGATAAATCACCTTAATCATTAATGCAGCAAATTAAACGTGGATCTTATTTTCATTTTTCTGAATAAAAACACCTTACTGTTTCATTTATATCGATGCTATCCATTACGTCATATAAATAACATAAGGAGTTAGACGAGTTTACGTGTCAACATTTGAAAGCAAATTATCTTCTCTATGGGTGAGTGCATGCCAAGGAGATCGCACATCACTCATCACTCCTATCTCAACACATAGTTCATCACTCCCATCTCCACACATCGTTCATCACTCCTATCTCCGTACATCGCTCATCACTCCTATCTCCGTACATAACCCATCACTCCTATCTCCACACATCTCTCATCACTCCTCTCTCCGCTCATCGCTCATCACTCCGATCCCCGAACATCACTCATCACTTAACTCTCTGCACATAGCTCATCACTCCTATATCCACACATCACTCATCCCTCCTATCTCCACACATCACTCATCACTACTATCTCCACACATCGCTCATCACTCCTATCTCCGCACATCGCTCATCACTCCTATCTCCGCACATCACTCATCACTCCTATCTCC